>CANUEX010053141.1:0-31100 GCA_948099535.1 Jatropha multifida
CAATATTTTATTAATTTTTGTTCTTAAAAATCAATATAACATCAAGTATCAAATTAATATAGCATATAGTAAAATTTCACAAATATAAATCTTTCTTATAAACAATCTACTAATCTTTTAATTTCAAATAAACAATCTAAACTTACAAGTTTTCCTAAAATTGTGCAAATTCAAATCAATGCATGAAAATAAGCACTAACCATTCTTTGAAATTTCAACTACACCATTGTGTTCCCTACCCCGAGGAGAGAATTCTCTCTTAGTCTTCATTGGAGCTTTGATGGCGACGCTGTCAGAACCGCCACGGGCGATGGTCGAAAAAGCAGATAGTACTGGAAATGCTCAAAACTAACATCAATTTGTTCATTTTTAAGTCTAGATAACACATGAGCTCAATTTAATGTAACTGTGTGCCGATTAACTGAAAATTAACTGGAAACATTCAGACAAACCCTTTTGGGATTTTCTGACCTAGTCCATAAAAATGGGCACTGATGCTATTAAAAGAAAGAGCGAAGCAACTAGGAGTCGAGTAAGACTCACCTTAAAGCCTGAAGTCATTGGAAATGGTGTGAGTCGCCGGAGATCGAAGAATAGGAGGCTATTGAAGAAGACAATCCCATACCGCGCCACTGTAGATAATAGCCCAATGAGCTCGACGCTAGTCAAACACGCTTGACCTAGTCTAGAAGGAAAGGGGGAAAAAAATGAAAACCCTAAATGAAAACGAAAAAAAAATTTGGAAACTCACCTTATCGTGACAGACGAAGGCTCGCGTTGCTACTAAACGGGAGGAGCTGCACGGGGTGGTGGAGCACTCGGTGGCCACCGGTCTTACGCAGAGATGAAGAGAGAGAGAGACAGGAGACGCGCGAGAGAGAGAGAGTGTGACATCCCGACCCGGCAAAGCGATCTTAAGAGGGCGGATAGAGTAGGGCTCCTGGTGAGCTTCTAGGATGGCAGGCTAGCTAGGGTAGTGGAATGCAGGACACAGGAATGAATCAGATCATATATCGAAAAAGGGGTAACTAATCATCAGAGGCGCCTTTTGGTGGAATGGCTAGAGAGTTGGAAGAACTCTAGGGTTAAGCGTGCTTGCTTGACAGGAATCTTAGGATGGGTGACCTCCTGGGAAATTTTCGTTTCACCTGCGGGACAAAATCGTGCGGATTTTGCCGATCTAATATAGGATGGAACCGGCTAAAAGATCCAAAGTGGACAATTCCTTTGGTGATGGGAGTCAAGGCGTTACAGAGAGAGAAAGGAGGCACGAGAGAGAGACAATGAGAAAAGCTTTGTTGCATTTACATGAAGGAGAACGCAGCAAAGCTTTAATCAAATTAGGGATTTAATGTAGAAAAGGGGATGTATTCAAACGGTGCCATTTCATAGATTTTATTTTTAATTGTTTTATAATTAGAAACATACTACATATTCATTTCTAACAATTCCAGTTTCCAAACCCCGCCGTTTAAATCCCTTTATTAATCGTTTTGTACATTAGCAACGGACCATATTTCTATTTCTAATTTTCATTTCAAATCCGTTATACCACTGCAAATAGCAATGGATACTAAATCTGTTGCTAATTTTCGTTTCTAAATCCATTTCTAATCTTCGTGCACTGGTTTCCCGTCAATTTTAGCAATTGAAGTTTCTGTTTCTAATTTTTCTGTTTCTAATTCGTTCCTAAAGTTGCTCAAACATACAATATCATTTTTCGTTTCTAATCCGTTTCTAAATGACGATTTTCTTATAGTGTTATATAGCTGCTGGTGAATTATTAATGAAGAAGCGAAAAAAACTATTTTGGTCTCCTTATGCAGCACATTGCATTGATTTGATATTACATGATATAGGTGAGCTACCCATTTTTCAAAACACAATAAAAAAAGCAAAAGAAGTTTGTATTTACATTTATCGACATGCTTGGGTCCTCAACATGTTTAGAAAATTCTCCAATAAGAAAGAGTTAAAGAGGGCTGGAGTTACAAGATTTGCTACATCATTTCTTACTTTGAAAAGTATTAATGAAGCTAAATTTCCTCTTAAAGCTATGTTTGCATCAGAAGAGTGGGCTAAAAGTCAATATTATTGTAAGGGTGATGCAAGAAAAGTAGAGGCAACCCTGTTATGTGATGATAAGTTTTGAAAGTCAATCAAGTATTGTCTGAAGTGTGTAACTCCGCTTGTTAAGGTTTTAAGACTTGTGGATGGTGATGTAAAACTGGGAATGGGATATATTTATGAAGCCATGTATAAAGCAAAGGAACAAATTGCCCAAAATTTCAATCATCAACCCGCAAGATATGCACGCATTTGGAAGATAATTGATATAAGATGGGATTTACAACTTCATAGGCCGCTTAATGGAGCTGGTTATTTTCTTAATCCCAAATAAGTTTTCTAATTTCTAAATTCTAAATTGAAAATATTTTATTAGTTTATTTCTTTAGGGAAACAAAAAACAAATCATTTTATTACATTGTATTTATTTTGTAATATATTTTGTATAGATTCCAATATGGTGATTCATTTACGCGAATATGGAAGTGAAATTGGGTTTGTACAAGACAATAAAGAGGATGTATCTAAATTTTAAAACTAGAATTAAAATTGATCAACAATTAGAAAAGTTCAGGAGAAGAGAGGAGAGGGATTGTTTGGCATGAGTATGGTTGTTTTAACAAGAGATGAAAAGCAACCAGGTATTATATGATTTATTATTTGACACTTTGAATTTCCTAATTTTTTTTTATTGCTAGCAAAAAAAAAACTAATTAGTTAGTTTTTTTTCTTTCTCTTTTTTATATGTTTCTTAGCTTTATGGTGGGAAAGCTATGGAGAAGAATGTAAAGAGTTTCAAAATCTTGCAACTTGAATTTTAAGTCTCACATTCAGTGCTACGGGATGTGAAAGAAATTGGACTACATTTGAGCACGTCCATTCCAAAAAGAGAAATTGATTAGAACAACAAAGATTAAATGCTCTCGTCTTTGTAAAATATAACATTCAACTCAAATTAAGCAAGCAAAAAGGGAGCAAAGAGGTGAGACATATGATCCTATATGTTTGAGTGATATGGAGTCCGATGATGAGTGGATCACTGAACTAGAGGAACCATGTCTATCTGAAGACAATTCATGGATGGATATGAATGAGTGTTTTGAAGATGGTGGAGGAATTAGACCAAATAATAAGAGGAAATGAGGTATTATAACTCACACTTGCTTAATTTATAAAAAATATAAAGAAACAAATTATAAATTATAAATGTTATTATTTTATATAATTCATTGTTCATTTTATTTATATAGGGCCAAGAAACTTGAAATTTGATAGGAAAGAAAAAGGAAAAGCTCTTGATGATGAAGAAGAAGAATTACAAATCATAGATGATGGTGGAGAAGTCAATGTAGAGGAAGAAGAACAAGGTGATATAGTTATATTAGAAGAAGAAGAAGAAGATGATGATGATGATGATGATGATGATGAAGGGCTTGAAATTGGAAATGATGAAGATTAATAAATGAATATGAAATTAGTTTGTTTTTTATTTTCAAATTTTAATTTAATAGTTTGATATTTTGAACTAGAAACTACACAAATTATTAGTTTTATTTAGTATATGATTGATATATTTGGAATTTTCAATTGAATATTTAATATCTTTTGATAAAATTATTTGAATCTAGAATTTTAATTGATTCTGCGAATCTTAAAATTCAATGCGATTCTTGATTCAAAAAATGAGGCTTTCGATTCATAATTCGATTCTCGATTTGACAATATTTATATGAATAGCTATGGAAATTTGATTGGGGCCAAACTCAAATTTTTCATTTTAATACTAAATATGAAAATACGAACCCCATTTATACCAAAAAGTAGTCATTAGAAGTATCCCACGAAAATATTTACGGATTGAAAAAGATAGCTGGAAATAGATTAGAAAACTGGGCAGCCCTCTGCTATGACCCCTTTGGCTGTTGGACAAGTAGACAAGGGGCAACCTTCTTGGTTTTCTTGGCTGCTTCCCCACCAATCCAGTTTCACATTCCAGTAGCTTAAACTTAAAAATATCAAAATTGTCTTAAAGGCCGTCCCAGCATCAAGTCCACCAGAGAGAACGTAATTATAGCGCTTCCATAGTAATGGACGGTACCGGAAAAGGACGAAACCGGAGAGGAATCCAACAACTATCCAACTAGTGTAGTTCACAGCAGAAGCGGGGGGCATCATTGATGTAGAACCTATAAGCACAGGCATGTGGATATGGCGAATCCATTTCTGACTTGGGAAAGTTTTGTGAGCAAGCCAGACTAAGAAAGGGGCTATAGCTCCTCCAGCAAAGAACCAATTCACCAATCCATATTCACCAAGGTTTCCAAAAATTCTTCGAGGACCAACAAGCCCCCATATCACAGAGGCATCAAAGAATACTGCATCCATTGGACATTTCCATGGACTGTTCTGCGGCAACTTTCTTTTATCACAAAGATTGGGGACGGCTTCCATCATTCCCCATGCAGTTACTTGGTATACAAACACTGATACGAATGTTCCTACAACCTGCGATTCATGAATAAACATTCTTAACCAAGTTCTGACATTGAGACTTTTTTTACAATACATTCATTGCTTCAAGGGAAGAAAAAAAAGAAAAGAAGAAAGAAGGAGCTGACCTGAGCCATGAACATGATCCTCGGCGGAATCTTCATGTAGTGGCCGAGCTTAAAGTCCTGTAAGAAATTTAGAGCTTGAGTCATGCTGATATATCCGTACACCTTGAAACACATATTAGCGACCGGACGTTCTGGGTACATGTATCCAATTATGTATTCTGTAATAACGTTCAAGCCTGGTGCCTGTGATAATTTACAGCAGAAACAGAAACGTATGCAATTAAATTCCTTTAGATGTTAAAAACTTGCATTAAAAGGGGTTGGCTCTTTTCTTTTACCTGGTTTGTGGTTGCAGCAATAATCCCGATTGGAAGGGTGAAGAATAAAGCAATGGAACAAGCAAGCAAAACACCCCACCAACGCAATTGAAGTGTGTCGCTGTAAAACTCACAAGTGAAGACTACAAAAGCAATGTTTGTTACCAGGATTACAAGAAACCACCATGAGGGTACCGATTCATATTTCTTCATAAGCCTTGTGTGTATATCAATATTCCTTTTCCCTCCGAACACCATCTTGCTTTGCTTCCATATGTCACTGCATTCATCAACTAACAGGTGTAAAATCAACAAAAATGAGGTTGCCTTCGCTTATTAAAGGGGCATCCCTAGCTACAGGCTGCTAATTTGCTATGCGCGTTTGAGTCCAAGAAGAAGGGTGTAATCAAGATGAATCAAGTCGTCGATTCACATAAGACATGCTCAAAATACTCGAGCTTATTAATCTATTACCATTTTGAGGTAAAGTTGCTAATCTCCAATCAAAGCCCAAATAGCTCAAATTTATAAAATCGTGTATGATATATAGTTCATTTTTATAAGTCTTGCCACTCAGAATCAAGCATCTCATTTGTTGACGTACACTCCCTGCCAAGTAGGTTTCTCGTCACAAATAGAGGAAGATTTGCTAAACTCTCGTCACAACTTGTAAGATCCAAGTGAGTGAGCTCAAATTCATAACTATCATTTAAACATTATGCTGAGTTAATAAATAGAATACAATTGTGCAGTCAAAATACACCTATTAAAATGTTAGTCAACACAAAACATTTTGCCTTTTTTTACCTTTTAACTTATTAAGTTATTAATAAAAGTCCAATCACAACAAACAAAATGATAGACAGAGATAGAGGGAGTATTATATGGAGCATTACATAACGAACTTGGAATAATTGAGCTTACCTTCCATGAAAGAGTAGCACATGCACAAAGGTAGAAGAAAGTGCTGCAAATCCAGCGCCATAAGTCATAGCAAAAAAAGTGCTGAGATGCACAGGCCCATTAATTGCATAAGCTTTTCTATCAAGATGAAACTGAGAATCCACAATACTCTTGATGTCATAAAATTGACCATCTCCTTTAAAAAGATCATTCGAAAACAATGGGAAGGTCTTGGCTTTGTAGACATCAAGCCAATAAGTGATAGGAGTCATCACATACATGACTAGAAAGAATCCAACAGCAACATTAGCTGTAGCAAACCATGGGCTAGCCAGTGGACTACCGAGAAATGCAGAAACTGTAGACCAATCAAACCCAAGAGCTCCAATTCCAAGGCCATTCAAGCCTGAACCAAGTTGCTGAACGAAAATAGACTTGGGAGCAAGCCAACATACCCAAGAGAACGACGTTAAAATGGTCATGAGATACCCAGGAAAGACATAGTAAGCAAAGCTGCAAACAAGGACTATAAGAAAGAACTGAGTTCGAGTTACTTTGCCTTTCGGTCGTTTCCCTTTCTCATGGAGAGCACTGAAGAAACAACATAAGAGTTGAGTTCATGTTCACTAAACGAAACAAATATAAAAATTTAGAATGAGGGTTTATTCACAGAATGTTAAGATTTAAGTACGAGCAAACCGAAGTAAAAATAAGAGGTTTCTTTTTTTCTTTTCTTTTCTTTTTTTTTTCCTTTTGTAATATATACATACCTGAACAATGAGACCTGAACCAGATTGCTCGGCCACCACATTTCCCCTGGCTCTACTAGGTATTTTCGGAATAGTCCAGCCCAGCCAAAACCCAGCACCTACGTTAATTGAAAAGAATACCAACTCAAAAGTTAGATTTATACCTGAATATCTATATTATTGATTTATTTAATTGTTTGTTTGTTGGTTGGAACGTTAGACAAAAACAAACACCATTTGGCCACCCAATCAGCAACCTGATTGAATCATATTATATTATATTATTATAAAATTTCAATGGAATTTCTAAAAACAATTTTCTAACAAAAGAATTCAAAACCCACTTTTCAAAACAGCATCAAAGGAAGAGATTTACATTCTTTTTGTAATGTAAAATACTGGTACTAATAATAACAAATAAAATAACCTGAGTAGTGGCCATAACGATGAAAGCAGGAAGGAAAGTGAGTTTCCTTCTATACAACAACTTAACAGCACTCAGAATATGAGTCGCATAAACAGTTCCAGCCCCTGAATTAGCAAATATAGTAATAAGAACATGTTCTTTTACGTTAAAAGGACCTGGATTCAACGTAAATTCCCATTTTCTCCCCTTTAAAAACACCCGCGGAGTCACCGTTCTCGCCATTAAATGTCCAAGTGGCACCACCGCAATCTGGGCTGAAATCGCCGATACAAACATTGGCTGTGACCGATACCAGAAGAACTGATTCACAACACTCAAAATTATACACGAAGCAAGACCCAAAACCCACATTCTAAATGTAAGAACAGGCAAAGTTGGATCGTCGGTTTTTGGGACCGTTAACTCCACTTGTTTCACCGGACACTCTTCTTCTTCCGTATCAGTTCCCGGCGCTGCCGCCATTTTTAATTTCGCCACAGAAGCCTCAACCTCAGACATCTCTATGGCCATGAATATCAACCCAAACAAATATTCTAAGTGGATTCTATAAAACGGCAGGTAGTTTTGGATTTTTGAAAGGAAGGGGAAGTGTGAGATTCGGTTCCTAACAAGTTGGGATCTTTATAATAGATTCTGTTAGATTTCCAGGTTCTAATCTCGAAAAATTCGATATTCGAATGATCTTTTGTTTTATCCAATTGAAAAGATCATGGTGGCAATAACATTTTGTTTTCTTATCTTTGTAGTTGTACCATCTTAAAAAAAATCAAAAAAAAGAAAGGAAAATAACATGTTAACGGTTTGTAAGAAAAAAAAAGAGGGTTAATTCTAATAGATTTCGTATTTTTTTAAAATATATTTAGAGAATATCAGTTTGACTTCTCAATTTAAATTATTATCGGTTTAAATTTATTTTTACTTTTATGTCCTTTCTTTATTTTGTTAGGTGTTAATTTGTAAGTAAATCAGTGTTTTAATTAATTTGTGTTTGCTTTTTTGTTAATTTTCTATTTTAATTATCAGTGTTTAATTGTTTATTCGTTTCTTTTTTATTAATTTCCTATTTTAATTATTGTTTTTGTTCTTTAGTTTGTTTTCTTTTTATGCTGCTATCTTTTTGCATCCTCCATTAATTTCGGCATTATTCTTTCTCATTTTGTTGCCGTCTATTATTTTCTTATCATTATTTCTACTTTTGCTCTCATTATTTTTAGTTGTCATTTGTTCTTCTCATTATTGTCGTTGTTCCATGGTTTATTTTTGTTTTTTGGATTCTGTGCTACGATTTCATTTTTGTATGAGCGTATTAGTGACTTATTTTTTGCCAAAAAATTGTCATCGTCATTGTTGTTGTTTATGCCCTATAGAGACAAGATAGAACTCTCGATTCTATTGCGATTGATATTTTCATATATAATAAAATTAATTTTACAGTATTTATTGACATAGTATACATACACTGCATTAACTATATATATATATTTACCATCGTTGTTCTCGTCGTCGCCGATCGTTATCCTCGTTGTTGAATCACATAAGTTGTCTAGTAATTTACTCTTATAGATTTCGTGTTTCTTTGTATTTTTTTTCATTTTTTTAGTGTTTATTTTTTTTTCAATATTTATTTTTTTACCAAATTTGTTAGTTTGTTTGAGGTTATTTTGAGTATTTTTGTTTTATTTTTACTAAATGTGTTAGTTTCTTAATATTTGATATTTTATGACATTTACTAAAAATTGAAACCTAGAATATGACATTTGTCTCACTACGCTAGAGAAATATATCTATAAAAATAGAAAATTGCTCATCTAGACCAAGTCTATAGCCATGCTTATGTACCAAACCAATCATAGTAAAAATTTCTTAAAAAGTGTTTCGACTATTTTTTTCCAAGTGTACAACCAGAAAAACTTTCATTTCAATAAGAAATATTGTTCTCATTGACTTGGACCATGAGTGGGCCATAGATCCGGTCTATGTAAATGTCACAATCCAAAACCGTGGGCCAGATCGGCATTAGGATCTGAGTAAGTTTAAGGTCCCCAAGATCCGTAGTAAGCCTAAATTATCAAAAATCTGTCTCTATTAATATCTGACTTTGGAAACAGTAAACTCATATTATGACATAGTCCAACAATCAATCTGTAACATTCTTAGCCCAACTTTAATATCACTGGGTTTGGTCCAATTCAATAAATCAACTTGATTTTCAATCGATTTCTGACAAATCAAATAAGTTTACAGGTCTAATTAAATTTTATGTAGCTTAAATTTACTGGCCAAAATTACAAAATTAAAATTTAAATGAATATTTTCTGAATTTAAAATTTTCGGGTATTTTAATTCTCCCCTCCTTATAAAAATTCATCCTCGAATTTTAAAAACAGTAAGAGAGGACAACATATTAGGTATAGAATGTATCAAAGATCATAATCAACGAAACCAAATAAGTCAATTTCAATTACCAGCAAGATAGAATCTCTCACTCAAAATGGAAAAGGTAAGGGTATTTCTCCAGCATTTTAGCCGCCACTTTCCCCGTGCATTCCTCAATAGAACGGTTCTCCATAACACTTTAACCATAGAAATCTTTTTAGGCCGAAGTTTACAAATAAAAAAAAATCAAGAGTCCTAACTGGTATCTTGTTGTAAGTTAAGTCCTCGTTAACTTGGGCTTCCTACGGCTCTAGTACATGAGGCGAATCAGAAATGTACCTCCTTAACATCGATAGATGGAAACCCGGGTGTGCATGAGAAAAATTCATTAGGCAAATCCAATTGGTACACCATTACTCCAATCTTTGCAATCACTGGATACAGTCCTATGTATTTAGTGGCTAGCTTCCCTTTTTATCAAAACAATTGATACCTTTCATAGGTGATGCCTTTAGAAAGACTATATTTCCTTTGTGAAATGTCATTTCTCTATGCTTAGGGTTTGCATAGCTTTTCTGCCTATCAAAAATTAGTTTAATCCTATCCCGAATTATAGGTTCATTTACAAATGTAATCTGAATTATTTCGAGTCCTGCTAACTCTTTATCTCCTACTTTCTTCCAAAAAATAGGAGATTTACACTTCTTATCGTAAAGTGCTTTATAAAATGTCATACCTACATTTGCTTGATAACTGTTGTTGTCAGCAAATTTTATTAATGCTAGGTGTGAATCTTAATATCTCATGAAATTTCATATGCACATTCGAAGTATGTCCTCTACTGTCTGGATAGTCCTCTCAAATTGTCCATCGGTTCCTAATGGAAGGTCTTATCAATGTCAATTTTGGTTCCCATAATATACAATAAAATTTTAATTTTAGATAAACCTTTACACATTCTTAACTTCCAAAATACTCTTCAAATTCAAATATATATTCACATGCTTAGTATTCCTATTATTGCCGGTTCATATAGATCACAACTCTATTAGATCTCAATCATTTTGCAATAACAATACTTTCATTAAATTCACTCATACCATAAAACCTATATCCCTCAAGTTTTTCTTATAGCTGATTCATTTCCTCCACTTTCATATCAACTTATCCTTTACACGCCAAGTTGACTATATATTAATTTTCTCCTTGAGTCCTCTATGCTAAATGTCCATAAATGCCCCTTTTTATTATTAAGTTGATTGTTCTATTGCAACAATAATTACTTATGCACTGTGGATCATTTTAAATCAGAAGTCCTTTCCAAGTAAACATAACAAGATTCAACTCAGATCAAATTCTTGTAAATTCATAAAATTTCATAACCTCTTATAGACTTTATTCATATCGCTGCTTACTTATCCAGACCACTTACATATTACATAATCACTATTCAGGAATTAAATAACTTACCCTTGCATATCATGAATAATTCAATAAATACCTCATGTATTGTGAGCATGATATCCTCAAATAATTAAAATTTCTCACTTAATTTATAATTAATTATAGAATGTTAATTTAATATAAATTTCAATAATTGGCACATACATACATATATGAAGAATTCAGTTTTTCTTCAGAGCATTAATTCGTTCAGTTTACAACCATAGAAGTTTATTTTATTTATAGTACCTACATGCTCCATACATAATTATGCCCATTTAAAACACGTTTACTCTACAAGCATTCATTATTTTATATTTATCGTATTTACTTCTTAACTCCTAACAATCCACTTAAAATATTTATCATCTAATGGTTTTCAAATCTTGTACAGACATACCATAAACATTTCTTCACACTCAAAAATTTATTTATCTTATCACCAATCGACTATGAAGTCAAAATCATCAAAATTTTTATGCCAAACCACATTCCGTTTATATAAAATCCAATACCCATAAGTTCGAGGCATAAGACATTTTATCTCAAAATTTTAAATCTCACTTCTTAAATACCTCTAGACTTTTTAATTTCAAGAAGAGTGATGTCTCCCACCTCTTTAAGAAGGAAATTTAAAATATTAAATCCCTTATTCCAAATTCTAATATGTCACAAAATAATAGTGAAACAAAATATCTCCACATAATATTTTTTTTTTCAAATTTAAGTAAAGTAATCTTTAGGAAAGAAAATTTATTTTCTTTCGAAAAAGACTTATTAATTATTACAAATGCAAAAATTTCGCCCTATCACTAGGACAAACTCCAAGGTATTAACAACAAATCATTTAGTCCCCTTTTTATTTTGCACACAAAATTCTCCTTTGAATTTCAAAATTTATCTTTCATCTTACCACATATCCTATAATTCATATTCACAACAACACAAAGCTTATGTCTCTATTTTCTTAAGACTTCTTATTACTACTCCATAACTGGACACCTCCTTTAGTATTGAAATTATTCATTTCTTTCCTCTAAGTCTTTTTTTTCCTAATCACAATTTATAATTTTGCTGATTTCACCTTATCATCAATATATAATTCAGGAAGGTTTATTTAAATTAAAAGATAAACATATCTTCAAACGATTCAATTTCTCCATTTACTTGAAAACATCACAAATATGTTACTTTCTTTATTTACATACAATTTATATTTAAATCCAATAACCACTTTTCCTCTCTTTTGTAACCATTCAGAAATATTGTCTATTGCTATTTTTCATCACTTCCCTCATCACCATTCCTACATCTTAAATTACTTCATTCCTCTTGAATCTTTTTTATGTAAAGTTAATGGACCACTTTACTTCACACATTGCTTATTAAATTATTTCTTATCACACTCAATTTACTTAAGTTATATTTTCTATTTTTATTGGTCATTTTACCACACTGACCCTTTCATCTAATCCTTCTACTTCATTCACTTTATTCAGTTCAACCCAATGCTCTTCTATTTTGATCCCCGGTTTCACATCTATTAAGCCCCTTCACTCTTTTCTTTCCTTCATAATCTATTTTCATCTCTATGATTCATAACCAATGTTTATAAGGATAAGATCACTAAATATACTTGGACTTTAAAACTCAAATATCATTATCTTTTATGCACAAGTACTCTATAACATGCTGTGCTTATAGTACCTTTGAATAAACTTATCTCAAAATCAAACAGTCAATACCATATCTTATTTGAAAATTCCAACACAATCAAGGAAATTTGGAATCAGTTAAAATAAAATCTTATAAAGTGTTAAAACAAAAATAATAAATCGATCGTATGTTCATCAAAGTCTTACCATATTCTTTTAAAATCATGATCCTATGGAAATCTCTGATAACTCAAAATATCTAAGAAGTAAATATGATGTTCTCAAGCATATAAGTTTTCCCTTTAAAGCTTACTCAAACAATATCTCACATTGGCATATCAATAGGATCAGATTTAGAACATTCTAATAAAACGTTTTTCATCTCGTAACCATTTTCATGAAATTTCTTGAATCTGTTTTCTATCCTTTCCATATTGTTGTGGATTCTCTAAATGCCACTCAAACATTTACTTTGATTATCTACACTAACTCTATTATCCCTCAATTTTAATATCTATAATAAATTTCTTAAATGATGGCCTTAACATTGCCACTCCTTAGTATACTTTTGGCACACCAAAATCTCCTTCATCTTTCAAATATTCCATTATCCACACTTAAACTTAATCTTATGCTTCGGTCATGCTTATGACCATTTTATCTAATTATCTAATTCTTTTGGCTTATAATATGTATATAAATTCTCAAATACAATTATCTTCACATTATTAAATCTTATATATTTATCATATATAGATAAATACTCAAGGTATTTATCATAATGTGATTTAAATTCAAAATTAAATTCAATTCAATTTTAAATAGCAAGTAAATGCTATAACAAGACTTAATATTTTAGAATTTCAGTGACAAGTCTTATTACTTAAAAAACAAATTGATGTTTACACTACATCATCTCCCTCTTTTTCTTTTCTGTAAATAGCTAGTTCAATATGCAATATATGATCTAATTTAATTCTTTAATAGTCATTAATTTAGACTAGGTGAAACAACTCATTTATTCTTATTGAGAATGTATATCAAAGCAGTGTAAACACAACTCAATATATGAGCAACTAATAGCAATGGTTCCCCAATCTTTGTTTTCGGTATTTTCACAAATATATCATCAATCTCCCTCAATTATATCCGATATCTATTCTAACTCCCAACTCCTAGGCAGCCATAATCAATAACACAATAATATTTAATTTAATGATAATCCTTATACCAATAGCTAAGTCCATCATTATAACTACTGATACCATAAATACCTCCATTCACAGTTTACCACACAATGAATATTCTCACTTATTACCTGACATTTTTCTAATCATTGCAAGAATAAATTCTATATAACAAGTATTGCACTGAATAATCAAGTTATTCCATTATCATCCATTGTTCCTCTCTCAGCAAATTTAGGAAATGACCCCTACTTCGATACCAACAACTATTGTAATGGGCTATCTTTACTGCTTATATACTATACTCATCTTTATTTTCTCTCATATATAGTTTACCATTTTATGCAATTAGGTATGAATTTTCCTATCTCACAAGGTCTAGTGCTTCCACCATTCCCTTGAGAGGAAAATCACCAAGATCCCTTCTTTATGTTGGTTATGGCTGATCCCAATAAAAGAATATTCCTTGTACATACCCATTACACAATGGTTAAAATAAATTTTACTCTATCTTATTCAATTATATCAATAAGAGAGATACTGGAATAGAAGCAAGGACACTGAGAAAGACGAAATGGAATTCCTTATGTTCTGTAGTTACCTATGCAACAATGATCTTATGCTCTGATACCAACTTTGTCACGATCCAAAACTATGCGCTGGATCGGCACTAGGACCTGGGTAAGCTTAAGGCCCTCGAGGCCCGTAGTAAGCCTGAACTATCAAAAATCTATCTCTATTAATATCTGACTTTGGAAACAGTAAGCCCATTATGACATAGTCCAACAATCAATCTGTAACATTCTTGGCCCAACTTCAATATCACTTTTGATTCACAGCTCGAGCTTATACTCATTAAATTAAAATACATTATATGCAAAAATTCATCGGTCATAATATGGTCAAACTTTTTTTGTCATAATTTCTCCAAATTTCATAAAATACTCCACAGGTTATTTATCAACACACAATAATTTTCACATATCCAGATATCAATTTATCATCCTAACTGTGAAACCAAACAAAAATACTCAGCATATTCCAATGTCTCACAAAGTTCATATGCTAACTTTTTCAAAGCTGGTATTAAATACTATATCTCTACGGAGAAGAAATAGAGTTTTTATGAACCAACAATACTTCTGCTTCCTGGAAAAGTTTATGGAAGAGGAGGGTGAGTTTCACCAAACTCAGTGAATAATAATAAATAATGCATGACTAGACAATCACGCGAAATACATCTCCATTCACTGAATTGATCACATTGTTAGTCATGCATATGTCACAATATCAGTATTCATAATTATCTCATCTTCAATAAATGAATCACGTCAAAATTAGTCTGTGGCATCATCGAAACCCCCGATGAGTCGTCTTCCCACATGGCTCATCCTCTCATGCGTGTGCACCAGGAAGCCGATCCCCTATACTTTACTGACCAATCTAATCCTCTCTTAACTAGTCGTCTCATTATTTTTCCATACTTCATTTTCTTTTTCGTACCATCAAGAGGCCACCCTGTGGTTATTCATGTCATATCAATATATATCATCAGATGCACACGATGGCACAGATCTCCCCATACATGGCCGACGGTATCAAAAAGTTAAATCCTTTTAAACCATCAGAATATTCGGACTTATTTCTTGTCTTTGAATAGAAGATATAAGAATTTCTCATGGATTTGTCGGTCTAAGCAGGAGACAATATACTTTGATATTACTGATTATTTTTTCATGTAAAGAATCATTCCATCTTAATTGAAAACATAAATACCGTTTTAGGAAGAAATCAAGCTCTACTTCCGCATGACTTTTGTTTTGTTTTTTATTTCAAAGTTTTTTCATATCTAATCCCATATAATCACAATCCCATGGTGACCCACTTCATTCTAATTCCACACAACCAAGGCAATTCATATCACAGCGCATTAAATCAAACATTTCATCCAATTGCAAATCACCAGACCAACGAATATTGTGCAATTACAAATTATAAATATACGATCATTGAATTATAATATAATTTGATATAAAAATGTATATGTAATGATTTAATATATCAACAAAATGATGATGACATGAAAATGCATATCATGCACTACTTATTATTACTCATAATGATTATAGGATATTCAAATCCTAGTTCCAGTTCTGGTCTGGAGAGGCAGCGGATGAGTTCAGAAGATCTAGGGATTTAAGAATATAGAAAGAACTCATCAAATAACTATTCAACTTGAAATAATAATTAGAGAATTAATCTAACAAATTACATTTTATCTTCTCTATTAAGTCCAATCTAACTTCAGTACTACTTAACTGCCAAACATCAATTAATTCGATTTCTCGTCATAACCTTTAAAATAATCTAGATTCACCGTCGATATAATGTAACCAATAATATTCTTATTTTAAGTTAATATAATCCTTTCACCAATAATCTTTTCTTACTTAGTTTAATTACAGTCTCCAAATATTCAATAATTATTTATTTTATTCACTTCAATTGGTCCTTAATAACCATAAAATACGTCTCTATATTGAATCACTTAGTTCATTAATTCTATAAATCTTAAAAATAAATTCATATTTCTATTTACAAATTAATCAATAATAATTCCTTAATAACACATTTTCTCCTTATTAAATATTCAACTTTAAATCAAATATACTAATAATTTCACTATCAAATTCATAACATAATATTAATCAATTTTCAAAAATACATTCTATATTTACCTTATAATTATTAGTGCCAAATTTCCCAATTTAAATCAATTGATAATCTAAACCATTATCATTAATTAAATTCTTTCTACCTGAACCAATATTCATTTCCTTAACAAAATTAATTCTCAAACTCAATAATTCAACTAATTAAATCTCTTGATTTTATTACAAAAATTCTACCGTAATTCTTATTTTCAATCTACAATTTTATTTCAATTAATCAACTACTAAATCAATATATATACTATTCAATTCCATAATTAATAAATCGATTCCAACAATAAACCAATTTCCACACATTTAAAATTAAAAGATTTAACTAAAAATTTTGGGGAAGAATTTCAATATCGCTAATCACAAAACACAGTCCAAAATCCACAGATCGGAGATGATTGGAGCTTGAATCACAAGATTGATGGCTGAGATTAGGTCACAGCTGCTGGAGCTCGCTAGAACAGGCTGCATGGAGGAGGAACGGCGGCGACGCTAAAGCTCATTGGATTGGCAACTTGCAGCGGTTGGCCGATGGTTGCGCAAAGCCTCTGCTAGTGGCATAGCTGACAGCATGACGCGAGGGACCAGCTGGGCTTAAGGTGGCGCGATGCAAAAATGGAGAGGAGCAGCTACTGGTGGTGGTGGCACCGCTGCTGTTACTGGTGGCGGCGATGACTGCACTTGGAGCAGAGAGAGAGAGTCGGTGAGGGAGAGAAAGAGAGAAAGAAAGAAAGAAAAAGAAGAAGGAGAATGTTGTAGATGAGTTGAAGGTGGCACAAAAGGGAAAGAGAAGAAAGAAAGAAAAGGAAAATAAAGATGTTGCTAGGGTTTCTAGAAGACCCTACACCATTCAGGTTCGATTCGAATCGATTTGGTCCAATTCAACAAATCAACTTGGTTTTTTATCGATTTTCGACAAACCAAATGGGTTTATAGGTCTAATTGAATTTTATATGGCTTAAATTTACTGGCTAAAATTATAAAATTTAAATTTAAATGAATATTTTTTGAATTTAAAATTTTCGGGTATTTCAGTAAAATTTTCCATAAAAATATATAAAAATAGAGTCCTAAAATATGAATTGGCATTCTCTTGTAATTTTAGAATGCTAAGGTAGCAAATTAAGTTAACTTAAATGATATTATTTTCTTCACAAGGTTGTACTCACAAGAAATTTATTCATGCAAAATGGTCCACATATATGCTAAGGTCCCTAAGCAATCACTTAGTGGGAAAGGAAGACCAACAAACATGTTAAAACGTTTCAGTTTCAAACCTCCATCACTAAAATGAATTGTGATAATAGGAAATTTAATTTTAGATTCAGTAGTATAATTATAAGAAACTAGAAGAAAACTCAAACAACAGTTTTGAATTTGAAGAGTCTAAAAATTTATAGTGATAGATCTTTAGTTCGAGAATTTAAAAAAGTTTTCCATTTTAAATATAAAGGTTTAAATTTCTTGAGAATTCTTGGATGATGAGTTCTGTGTAAAGGTTTAATTTTTTGAATATCTATTAATCTTAGTAATTTTCATGTGGCAAATTGCATTAATAATAGTTAGTTTCTGATCAATGAAGGGGTAAAGAAAGGAGGAATTCATGTCCAAACAAAGTGAAACACATAAAGGTTCTGGAGTTAGAGTACTATTGTCCATTTGGTGCACAACACTCTTTATCATTGCTTTTTCTCATTTCCTTTATGCCCAACATTTAGGGCAACAAGTGTTAAAAATGGTTTGCTAATAATCATTTTTCTTCAACAATTGTTCTTTGTTTCTTAACCCTTCTTAGAATTCACTTATTTAACTCATAAGCCTTAGGGAAAGAAAAAGAAAAGTTATTCATTTTCTTGAGATTCTACTTCTGTGTCTAATCATAATGGTAGAGCTTAAGAGTCCGTTTGGAACAAATAAATTTCATAAAATTTTGTGGAGTTCATTTAGAAATCCAAAATGTTGTATTTGGAGTGATAAAAAATACAGATTTGAATTCTATGAATTGAATGTTAGTTATATGCACTATAGCCAATTTGATTAGTTATATTTTGGATATAATATCTCATGTAATAAATATTTGATTATTAATAAAAGGCATTTATTTATCTTTTATATTCTATTGATTGAATCTTGGTAAAAGATAAAATCCATGAGATCATATACTTTGCAAAATAAATTATAATGTTGTTATAATTATGAGTTTTATATTTGCAGTAAAGCAATGTCTCTAAATATTCCTGGTCAATGTTCTCCTCATTAGTAGACAATGATTAGATCTATTGAGACTAGTACATATTATGTTCTTTCCTTAGGGAAGCAATTGTTCTCATAAGCTGAGATATATGTGATATCTAGAACTAATATGTAGATGTTTGTTAATTTAACAAGTTCACTAAATTAACCTGCATGAGATTTCCATATGGAGAGTTACTTGTGTCTATGGAATACTCAAGTGATGGTTGTGTAAGTGATCCTTTGACTTGAGATTACTAAGCTATCTTATATAGGGATGATTATGTTTTGATTTTTTGTTTACATTATTCATTATATGAATAATAAGCAATGATTAATTGGACATAGTAGAAATTGTATGGAGATACTTGTGTAATTAAGAGAGGATTCACTACCCTAGGTAAATTAGAGAAAATGTTTTGATTGTTCTCTTTAGTATTGATTAGGAAATCCTTGCGCAAGGTGGAATGAAATTAACAAATGGGATTTGGAATTTCATTCAACTGATCAATGGCTAAGGTTAAGAGAACTAACATGATTTAGTAAAGCAGATATACTCTATGCTTAATTACTAAATCATAATATTAATGATGAAGGGATATTAATTACACTGATAAATCAATATACTTGACCTTCAAATATTAATTAATTAATATTTATTGCCAATATATTTGAAACTTAGAAGGTCACGCACGTAAGAATGGATATGAGAAAGTAAAACGAGAAATCGAATCAAGTATGACTTGATTACAAATAAATTTTATGGAGTTAAAGGACAAAATTATAATTTATATTTGATTATAATTTTACCTAGATTACTAACTATTGACTTAATTGATTTACATCTGAAATTTATAAATAAATCTAATATTTTAATTATGATTTATTTATTTAAATAGTTAAATAAATAAATATAATTGATTAAATTGAAAATTCTATTAATATATGTATTATGATTTATTTATTTAAGTTGTTTAAATAAATAAATAGGCACATATATATTTAGATATAATTTATTTATTTATTTAAAAGGTTTAAATAAATAATTATAATTTGTTTATTTATAACCTAGGGTTTTCCTATTTAAAATTTAAGAAACAGTATAGAAAAAAATGTGAGAGTGAGTTGTTGCTCATAGCCACAAAACAAAACAGAGAGCCTACGATAACTAGTACCATCATATGCTCTAATCTCTCAACCCTCTAAAATAGTTTTAGAGTTTTTCAATTGTCCATTCGTATGGATAATCTAGAGGTCGGACGTTTGGATGGCTTGTGGTTTGTGACAATCTAACCGTGTAGATCGAAGTTTCGAAGAAAATGTAAAAGAGGTATTCTTCTAAAAAAATTTTATTGTTTTATTCGTTTAATCAGATCCCTATTGGTATAATTAATTATTATAATTATATTATTCCGTTGCGCAATTTTGATATTAAAATCCAATATTGAATTCTATGAAATTGGGTATGCCTAACTCAAATTCTACTAAAATTGATGGAATCTGTAAATGAATTCCACAAAATTGACCATTGAAATGTTTATTGACAAAATTACCCTCCACTATAAACTCAATTATTTTTACTTTTTTTTTTCCTTTTTTTTTTTGAAAAATTCTAAACTATAACTGCATTATTTTTTTAATCCAATAATGATATTAGTTTATATTTTTATATTTTTTTCTTTTTTTTGGAAAATTCTAAACCAATAATAATGTTTTTTTTAAGTTCGATAATAATGTTAGTTATTATTATTATGAAACTATAAAAGTTGAGTATCAACAATTGTTTTCAAATGCAATTAAAAATAATAGTAACATTCTTAATATTTTTTTTAGTTTCCAAATTAATTACTTAAATCAATAAAATTTTTTACATCAATAAAAAATAATTATTATGATGAATGTTACAGCTTATATAATTAATTAGTTAGTGTAAAATATTAGTGTACTTATTTATATAAAATTTATTATTTATATTGTAATAAAAAAATGACAAGTTATTATATTATACATAATAAATATAGTTGGTTTTTGTTATTTACTTTTGTTAAATTATTATGTCCAAGGTGTTATAAGAAATAAAGACAAATGAATTTTTGTTCAAAAATTTATTCAAATAAAATTTTGTAAAATTCAATTGAATCTTTATTTTAAATTATAGCATACCAAAAATGAAAAATTCATTTGCAAGTGAATTTTATTTGAAATTCATTTACAAATGAATTCTACAACTATGATTCATTTATTCCAAACGAGTTGTAAGTAAACTGAAAGAGAGAGGACTATCAGTTTGTTCGATATAATTTTTATCTTTCACTATGTTAAGTAAATTTGCATCCTATTTTACTCTATCTTTGCCTTTATGTTTTAAGATTAAAAGTGTAACACCCCCTTTTCGATCTCGTAGAACCAGAACAAGAGATGTTGTAGTCTGTGCTGGAGGCACGTACAGGCTTGCTTAATAGTATAGAACTAGTATCAATGAAAATATAATATAGTAATTAAATGCTCATTTCACAAATTATTCAAAATGTTCGGAAGTCTTAGTAACCCAAACTTACCTGAACAGTTCAGTTATAAAATTCAAAAAAGATTTAAAACCTTTAAATATAGTATTGGTAACCCATTTCACATTTCTAAAAAGTTTAGAAAAATCCTATAGAAAATTTGCAAGAGTTTCCTTTGAAAATCCAATTAAGAAAATGAACAAACCAATTAATAAAACATTATCGAGGTGATAGTAAAGTTCTCAAGAGTCCTTTACACACGTTTAATATTCCAATTCAATAAAATGAATCTCAAGAGGAACCATACTCAAATCCAACTTTAATGGATTCCAAGATATCAAAAGTCCAATCTCAAAATAAAAGTCCAGGTCTATATGAAACAAATCAAAATCCTCAAAGAATTCAAAGGAACAAAAACAATTGTGTTTAGATAAAACACAAGCCCCATAATCAAATCAATGCTCTCATTATTTTAAACCTAACACATGCCATGAGTCTGTTGTAAAGACTCACTCAAATATAGAAATAGAAGTCTCTCTCTGACTACAGGTACTCGCGATTCATAGCAAAATAAATCATCAACCCACACGAGTTAAAACATCGCGCTGAGTATAAAACTCAATGGTACTCAATAACATATATGCAATCACATAACATATATGTATAATTCATTGAAACCATAAACATTATCGATATATATATATATATATATATATATATAATTTTTTATAATAGTCCACAATGACAACTTATTTCTCAAGCAGTCATGCAATATCATTTATATGCAAGACATGAATGGCATAAGAACATATCACATAACTCAAACATCTAAACCATGCTATAAGTATACATGTTGCATGCTATAACAGTATCTCACAGTAGAAGTTATTATGTATACATTTTTATAATAATTTGCATACTATATAACTATATGGATTTCATTGTAACAATTTGCATTTTGTAGATTCACATACAATAGTCTATAGATAACTCGTGTTGCAATAATTTATCTATTATAACTATTATCAACATCTTACTCATAAATTCAAATAATTGGGCCTTAACATTGACTCAAAAGAAACAGAAGCAGAACAGGTAACAGAATAATGTCTGATAATAGTTAGACTAAACAATGGCTAGTCAACCTTTAATAGTAGACTTAGAAAGTCTTGCAGATACAGAATCAGTAGAGTGCGTCCACTCATCCTAAAGACACTCGTGTGTCTGGCATATGATCATAGCGCAATCCAAATCAGATTTCATAGCATGCTTTATTTTTAGAAACAGATAACCATATTCTAGTAACTACTCAACTAAGACCACAATATGAGCCCATTAGCTCCTTTTTAATTTGATCTAGTTTAATTTCATTTTCAAGTGTTTATCTCACATGCATAAGACAAATAGCTCAAGCCACTTGATTAAGGTAGCATTAATCCATACGTATCTTAGTCCAATATCACTCGAGATGGCAAGTAAGTAAGCGTACCTGGTGCATAGCATTTAGTTTTTTAAGGTATAATTTCAAATTGGCATTATCAAGTCATAAGCACACACTTAGTTCATGGGTCAAGAAAGTTAACATCATAACAACGAAGTTCCAATGTGTCTTCTAACAACCCATTTTATTATGCAAGCCAGCATAATATCATATATCAAGTTTAGCTCATGGCATATGAAAACCAATCAGATCTCATCTTAGCTAAGTTTATTTCAAATTTGTAATCAGCCAACGCATAACATCGGATTTTAATAGATTATTAGGATATACAATTCATCAAATCATAACCAATTAACTAATATCCCTAATTTGTTTTCACAGTCTAATACTAAAACAAAGTTAACTCAATTTTCACATTCAAACTTACATTAAATTCTTAGGTTATAATAACAAGTATAATTAAGCGATATTTCTCAATTAAAATCAACTAAACATGGTTCATATCTTATGTATTCTCCATTGATGTTCATATGATATTTTAGTCTCATTTAAGGAGGATTCTAGGAAAAAACACATTAAAGATACATTAGGTATTTATTTAGAAGGTTTAGGCATCATTAGAAGGTCAAAAACACAATATAACATTGAAGGGGACAATGGAGAGCACCGGCAGGATATGCTACACAGCATGGTCATGCTAAAAGGTCACATATTACACTTATAATTAGTAGGAAGCACGGGTTGGGCGTGCTACACAGCATGGTCGTGCTAGAAGGCTAGTTTCAATGCACACACAAATCAATACATAGCACGGGCTGGGCGTGCCAAAACCAGTTTTACTATTTGATTCATAAATTGAGCTATGAGTATCCAAATTTGACACAAGAAGATGCGTTGGAAAGCTGACAAATAAATCTATAATTTTTATGAAGGACACAAGTGGTGATATAGTCATCTTGGTTGCCCAAATGGGCAACAAATTTGGATATACAAATGAAATGCCATGACAAAACCAGTTTTGGTTTTTAAATCATAAACTGAGCTATGGGTATCCAAATTTGACACAAAAGGATGCATTGGAAAGTTAAGAAGAGAGCTACAATATTTATGAAGAGCCCAAATTGGATGAAAAATGAAAAGGGTCTAAAAATAGGTTCAAAATAGGCACAAGGACACATTTAGCATCAGAATTTATTAAGTCAAGCAATTCATACAAAATTCCCAATTTACACTTAAAACAAAAATTGTAAAAATCAATAAATGAGAGAAGAAAGGGTGTTTATGAATACCAACAACAATAAATGGAATCACACCAAACATATATTTGCATAGCACTAATCTTAAATTACACAATTATGCCTTCCCTTTGCCTCACCCTTCTCTTGATTATGGAATGCATTCAATGATCACAACTAAATTGCACCTTAATCTTCTAGCTTAAATCACCACTCTAATATCACTAATTCTCACAACTTGTTATTTGATTATAGATTTTAATGATAGAAGTCATAGAAATGGAAGTTCAGTTTTTTCTCTTCTCTCTTGTGTGTGTGTGTGTTTGTGAAGATGGCAACACTCTCCTCTTAAATGAGAGTATTGACCACTCTTCTTAAATTAGGGTAACAATAAATTTTATTTTGTTTTATTATTTTATTTCAGCCCATAGTCATATAAGTCCAATTATATAATCAAAATCCATCTAATAAAATACCAATAGTAGAATATCAATAAATGTAATTAAAACTATATTTTAACAATTACTTCTTCTTTTTTAAGGAAAAAAGAGACTACTGACATTCCATTAAAATTAACTGCAAAACAAAATCAGGGAGATGACATAACCATTCACCGATGCCTGTCAAAGAACGAGTTGCTCTAGCTAACCAATGAGCAACCTCATTCGCAAAACGTTTGATGAAACTAAACTGAACATCAATATTAATCTTCTGCAGTAGAGATTTACAAGCATCAATAATAAAAGAAAAAGAAGAAAAGTCTGACTAACTAGGATCGGATAAAGCTTTAATCACTTCTTGAGCATCTGATTCAATAAGGACCTAATTCCACCCACAAAATTGCAATTGATTCCACCCATGAAATCACAACCAACTATATTTTAATAATTACTTCTTTTAATACTAAATAATAATATTGATCAACAAATCATATTTTGATAATCAAATCCCAATCCCAAATATCTAGGTGCAATTAGAACTGCATCGTATTAAATTCTATAGCTAGGCTTCCTAAGATATAGTTTCACAATTTGCAATTCAAAAATCATTTTACACATTTACAATCAAACAAATAATATGTAATGCAAGAATTACAATTAAGACTCTATAATTATGAAAATAACCTATCTGAAATTTGAAAAATTACGGCGTTACAAAAAGTTTGGATCCAATTCATTTTGCTTAGAGGTGGAAGAATCGATGCTTCTACAGATTTTGATTGTTCTCAAAATACACAAAGAGTAGCAATCAACCAGGTGTAGCATTTCCTTCTAGAATGTGAAGCCATTTTCTATCTAGATCAAATCATTCTTTTTTTATTTGGATTCTCTTTTCTTCATCCAACTACATTATATATTGATTTGGTCCAAATTGAAAAGTTTTGATGGTTTCTTTCGGTGTTCAAAGGTTTGAATCTGGTTTAAGAGATTTTCGATCCTTCTCATAATTTAATTGAATTCTTGATAGTAAATAATAAATACAATGAATTTATTTTAATTTTTCTATTTTAAATTAAATTCAAAAAATTTTGAAAATTTAAAATCGTAACATTTCATACTCGAAAACAAAGTAATCAAAAGTGAATTAAAATTTATAAAAAAGGACAATATAATATTAAATCAAATTTAAAACTGCGCATCGTGCGAGCATACGCCTTGTATTGACTAATACCATAGTTCTAAAAACCATATTAGACCGATCGGTTGGATCGAGAACTAGGCTGTGGTTCGGTCCGGATTGCATTGAAAAATCGGGTGTTTAAAAATTAAACTGAACTAATAAAAATCAAATAAAAATTGGCTAAAAATCACTGAATCGGACCGATTAAAAATCAATTTGATTCAATTTTGGGTATTTTAAAAAATTATAGGCTTTTTTTAATTTGGGCTTCTTAAAATTAGGCCCACTAATTTTTAATTTTTGGACTTCTTTATTTGTAAATCCAAATCCTAATTGTCACGACCCAAACTGTGGGCTGGACCGGTACTAAGGCTTGGGTAAGCTTAAAGCCCTTAAGGCCCGTAGTAAGTCTGAATCATTCAAAAATCTATCTATATCAATAACTGATTTTTGAAACGGTAAGCCCATATTATGACAAGGTCCAATAATCAGTCAGTAACATTCTTGGCCCAACTTCAATATCACATTTGATTTACAGCTCGGGTTATACTCTTTGAATAAAAATACAATTAATACACAATTCATCTATCATAATATGGTCAAAATTTTCCTGTCATAACTTCTTCAAATTTCAGAAAATACTTCGCAAGTTATTTATCAATATTACAATAATTTTTACATATCAAAATATTGATTTATCGTCCTGACTGCGAAACTAAACTAAAATATTCAGAATATCCTAGCAACTCAGATAATTCATACGCTAATATTTTCAAAGCTAGTATTAAATATTCTATCTCTACGGAGAAAAAAGTAGAACCTTTATGAACCAGCTATACTCCTAGTTCCTGGAAAGGTTTATGGAAAGAGGGGGGGTGAGTTTCACCAAACTCAGTGAATAATAATAAATAATGCATGACCAAGCAATCACACAAAATGCATTTCTAATCACAAAATTTATCACGTTGTCAGTCATGCACATGTTATAGTATCAACATCCACAATTATAATCAATCACGTGAAAATTAGTCTGTGGCATCACCATAGCCCCTGATGAGTTGTCTTTCCACATAACTCATCTTCTCATATAAGTGCATCAGGGAGCCGATCACCCATACCTGTCTGACTGGTCCAATTCTCGTTTAACCAGCCCTTTCATATTACACATTTTTTTTATTTACTTTTCTTTTCATACCATCAGGAGATCAACCCGTGGTTATATCACATCATTATACATCATCGGATGCACACGGGGCACAAATTCTTTTCTCATACAAGGCCAACGGTCCCAGACCGTTTTCACAAATTCATGGCCAACAGTCCCAAACCGCTTGCACAATTTCACAATATATGGTCGACGATCCTAGACCGCTTTTACAATATATGGTCAACGGTCCTAGACCGCTTTCACAATATATGGTCAACCCACTTCATCTTAACTCCACTCAATTAAGGCAAATCACAGCATAATACATTTCATCAACAATTAATACAATCGAAATTCATCGGATCAATCATTATGATGCAACTATGATTATACGATAATCCAAAGGATATTATATAATCAATTAACGATACGTGTGTGTGCGTGTGTATATATATATATATATGACCATAATGATATGCTAATTAAATTATGATGACATGAAAAATGTATGTTATGCACTATTTATTATTACTCACAGTGATTATAGGTTATTCAAATCCTAGTTCCAACTCTAGTCTGAAGAGGCAGTGGACGCGGTTAGACAATCTAGGAATTTAAAATATAAAAAAACTTATCACATAACTATTCAATTTGAAATAATAAATAAGGAATTAATCTAACAAACTATGTTCTATCCTCTTAACTAAATCCAATCTAAATTCAACACCACTTAGCTGCTAAATATCAATCAATTCAATTTCTCATTACAATCTTTAAAATAATCTAAATTCACTGCCAATAATATTTTTATTTCAAATAAATATAATCATTTTTCTTACTTAATTCAGTCGTAATCTCTAAATATTCAATAACCAGTTATTTGTTCACCTCAATTGATCATCAATAACCATAAGAATATACCTATATTTAATAATAAAATTCTTAATTCTAACAACCTCAAAAATATAATTTTATCCTGAAAGTAATTCATTCTCATTTAATTCAAATTTATCAATTATTCACTAATAATAGTTTCGCATATATAAACAAATAACAAAGTCCATTAATATATTTTTTATTCTAAGACCCGTAAACTTATTAATAAAATCCACACTTAATATATTCTACTAATTAAATCTTTTAATTTTCTTATTAATAAATTCTGCTATTAATTTATTTTTAGTCCACAATATGCCTTTAATTAATCCAATCCTCAGTCAGCTAATATTTGCTAATATCCATAATTAAAATCCTACAACCAATTTATTTAATCAATACCCATAATTAATTTATTTGATACTACCCATAATTAATCCTTAATTAATCACAATGCTTCAATTTATTTTATTAAGTCCTACAATTAATTTCAACTAATTTAGATCCTTTAATTAATTTAATTACCACATCAATATCTCAAAACCACAATTAATAAATCAATCTCAATAATCAACTAATTTCTTCACAAAATTAAAATTTAAGGAATTAACTGAAAATTTATAGGGAAATTTTCAATACCCTCAATCACACAATCCCAAAATCACAAATCGGAGCCTGAATCACGGAGTTGGTGGCTGAAATCGGGTCAGCCACTGGAGCTCGCTGGAACTGGTCGCACGGAGGAGGAACGACGACGTTGAAGCCTGCTGGACGACGACTTGCAGTGGCTGGTGGTCACGCGAAGGAGAGAGCAGCGGCTGGAGGTCGCAACGAGAAGAACCAGTTGAACCAAAGGCGTGCGAGGCAACGCGATCGATGGAGAAGGCCGGAGGAGCTACCCCAGGCATCGCCGGCCTGAGGCGCTGCTGGCGGCGCAAAGAGAGAGAGAGAGAGAGAGAGAGAGAGAGAAGAAGAAGAAGAAAGAAAGTAAGGAAGAAGAGGAAGTGTTGCCGCTGGAGAGAGAAGAGAGGAAAAAAAGAAAAAGGAAAAAGGCGAAAAAAAGGTACCACTAGGGTTTCTAGAAGACCCTACACCATTCCTATTCGATTCAAACCGATTTGGTTCAATTTAGCAAATCAACTCGATTTTCAATCGATTTTCAGCAAAAGCAAATGAGTTTACAGGTCCGATTAATTTTTACGTGGCTCAAATTTATTGGCCAAAATTTTAGAATTAAAATTTAAATAAAAAATTTCTGAAATTAAAATTTCGGATATTTCACTAATATATTTTATGGTAATTAATTTTTTTTAGTTTTAAATTTATTCATATTTTACTTTTTTTAATATTTTACTAATTTTTACTTTTTTTTTAACCCAAATATGAAAAATTTTTTTATTTGAGTCCAAAATTTTCTTTTTTAACCTATATTTTCAATTTTATTTAATAAATATATTTAAAATATTATATATAAAACTCTGATTCAACCGTATTAAATTTAATTAAACCCTTCGGTTTGATGAAATCCCATCTTCACTGTTCACTCACCGGTCCAGTACTCAAAATACTGTTCACTCACCGGTCCAGTACTCAAAATACTATCTAATATTATAACTATTTTACATAAAAAACTTTTTTATTCTTTTTAGATAATTATATTTTTTTTTTGTTAATTAGGCTGGGTAAGGTTTTAAGATAATCTTAAGTAGAAGTGTGCAAAGGAATATAAATATATATATATATAATTCTCAAATAAAAGTATCTTATAAATATTGACGTACCGCTCTATTTTTTCAGTATTTTATATTTGCCTTTTTTAAGAATTTTGAGCATTTTTTTCTTATATAAATATTTTTTAAATCTATTTATATAATATATAAAAGCAGAGTAGTTTGCCTTATATGAAAGTTAAGGTTAAGTAGCACAATTTGCTACTTGGCATTATTTTGGATTATAAAATTACCGGATGTTAAAATTAGTTATTTTATATTTTTAAATAATCACTTTCTCAAGATAATATTTATAAAAATATTATCTCTAGCATTTAATATATTAATATAAATTTATTTCTTCTTATAAAATTATTAATAAATAATCCACACATTTAAAATAGTGTAAATAAATAATATATTACTATTAAATAAAAAATATATAAATAATTTAAAAATTATAAATTTGAATCTACTAAATATGACATTTAATTTTTACAAAAGTAAACATCCAGACAGTGTCTTACACTTAATAAGTAATACATTAATATTTTAAATAAATAAATAATCATTTATAATAAATTATAAATATAAAATCTAATAAAAAAACTTAATTTCTTATTTTAATGACACAAAATAAATTTAACAAAATACTTCATTTTTTATTGGCAATAAAAAAAAATTTGATTGATTAGCTTTGTGTATAGAGTAATCTCATGTATCATGAACGATGTTACATGGAAATGGCATACGAGGATATGATAATTTTTAAAAAAGGTAGGACATCTATATATTTAGAACATAGTACACTAAATAAGTAATAAATTAATATTTTAAATAAATAAATAATCATTTATTATAAATCATAAACATAAAATAAAATAAAAAAATTTAATTTATTATTTCAATGACATAAAAATAAATTTTTCAAACAAAACTCTATTTTTTATTAGTAATAAAAAAAACCTTGGTTGGTTAGCTTGGTGTATTGAGTAATCTCATATACCAGAAGTTAGGTTATACGAAAATGACATACGAGATATATAAAGGTATGATATATGATAATTTTTACAAAAGATAAGACATCCACACGCTTAAGATATAATACACTAAATAAATAATACATTAATATTTTAAATAATTAACAAACAATCATTTATAATAAATCATATACACAAAATAAAAAAACTTAATTTCTTATTTTAATAACACAAAAATAAATTAAAAAATTTTATTTTTTATTAGTAATAAAAAAAGTCTTGATTGATTAATTTGGTATATTGAGTAATCTCATATACTAGGAGATAAATTGCACGAACATGACTATAAAATATAAGAACATATGAGATATGATAATTTTAAGAAAAGATAGGACATCTACACGTTTATGACATAATATTCTAAATAAGTAATAAATTAATATTTTAAATAAATAAACAATCATCTATAATAAATAATAAACATTAAATAAAAAAATAAATTTCTTATTTCAATTAAAAAACAAATTAAAAAAAATTCATTTTTATTATTAATAAAAAATATCTTGGCTGATTAGTTTGGTGTACGAAGTAATCTTATATATCAAGAGTTCGGTTGCATAAACACAGGACAACAAATATAAGAAAGTATGGCTATAACGATTTTTAAAAGGTAAGACATAAACACATTCAGGATATATGTCACGACCCAAAACCGTGGGCCGGACCGGCACTAGGATCTAGGTAAGCTTAAGGCCCCCGAAGCCCGTAGTAAGCCTAAACTATCAAATTCCAATCCTATTATCATTTGATTATCAGAATAGTAAGCCCATATTATGACATTTTCATAAGTCAATCAGAGTTAATAATTCTGACCCAGCCTTAGTAATACATACTATTCGCAGCTCGGGCCCATATCCATATAATAAAAATATTTTCTCATACAAATATTTA
>CANUEX010053152.1:0-32022 GCA_948099535.1 Jatropha multifida
CAATAGATCCATCTTTTACTGAAATATTGGGGTAAAATAAATTATATGCCAAGAAGTTGCGGAGCACATCAAATGTGAGACATATAGTATATGATAAATCTAAAATTCTCTCCAGGAGTACACCTCCCAACAAAATTAAAACACATTCTTGTTCTTTTGGAGTTGAAGAGAGAATATACATTTTTATTTCTTCATTTATTTGATTTGTAGGACAAACAATTGCTCTATCTTTTAAATAATTTATATTCTCGTCCTTGTTGAGGAAAAGTATTTTAGAAATAATAATGTTGAATTTTTTTTCAAGTTTAAGGATAAATTATTTTTTTTGCAAATTTAAATTATTCTTTGCCTGCATCATTGTTCTTCAATGTCTCTCTTTTTCTTTTTGCTGAAATTGATGAGCTATAAGAACAGTTAGGGCAATTGTTGACAATTAAAATATTTTATCAAGTATGAAGAATTTAGTAAATAGAGTTTGAATTTACCTGCTTAAGCATTGTTGTTAGCATGACTTGGCAAAATTTCTTTTTTAATAGGTGAAACTTTTTTCAATAATTGTAGTGAAGTATTCGTCATTGATGACTCAATTATTATTGGAGTAGCTGGTGTAAGCTCATCATCAAAGATTTCGTTTACTAACAATTCTAATTTTCTAGAGTTTGTAGCTTTAATGTTGAATGAAACTTGAAAAATTTTTTTAACACCCAGTAATGGACTAACTGATGGTGGAAGAACTTCAGGATCTGTATACCCTTGCAACATTGTCAATGTTGAGCAGGACTCTCCAATAAGTATTTGTGCTTATTTTCCAAAGATAATAATTTTAACTTGTCCGATTTCATCTTCTAGTATGCAACTTATTCTGAACCTGTGAGCAATGTTTTATTACAACTTATAAGAATATAATCAAGCAACATCATTATTATAATTGAATAACTCATTATTTTACAGTATTTTATTATAAAATATATTAATAGCTAAATTGAAATACAATAGCAATATTTTTAAAACTTACTGTCCCAAATAGCAATTTTTAAAAAATTTAATGTTAAAAAAAAATCTTCATGTCTCTCTCTCTTTTTTTTTACGAATTGTCAAAGAAATACAAAACAGCATATCCAAAGATAAATAAAAGAACATGCATCATTGTTGTTTAGTATTGTATTGTTAATTGATTTACATTATGCTACAATGGAAGTATAAATTAATTTGAAGGTGATAAAATGAATTTCTTACCAAGGAGTTGGCATGTTTGAAAATTCTCCATGTTTATGGCACCACCATATATTTCCATATTCTCTTGCTTGGGAATAACATGTGGGAAATGCTATATACCACCATCCATGACTTGTATCAATGTGAATGATTGTTCCTTTGCATGTAAAAAGTTCCCTCTGTAGTAATACTAATCATTTGTTTGTAATTTTTTTAATAAAATAAACGTAAATATGTAATTACCAAAATTAGAAACTAAATGAGAGTACTAACTTGATGTTTATGAGGATCCATTGACTTGAAATCAGAAATTTTTTTCCTATTCAATATTTTTTGTTCATTTGAATGTATAGGTGCTATTTTTGATGCATGCAGTAACTCGATATTTTTTTCAATTTTGTCCAATCTGCATGCAATACAAAGTACATGTAAAACTTGAGATATTGTAATATTTTTTCACAAAAGAGATACTATTAGATGATTAGTAATATAATTGACCTGATCTTGTATTCATTAACTTCTAGAATGTTAGGATTTATGAAATACATTGTTGATGATGAGCTTCCCAGGTATACTTCTCCTTTATTATATGATAAGTGTTATAATATATATTTGATGATAACAGAATGAGTGTTTCTATATTTAAAAAATGAGAAGACAAAACTTACTTCGGTACTGTCTAGCTACCATTCCGGCAAAAACTATAATGATAGGTGGCGGTGTAAACTTAAATTTGTCTTCATGAAATTCTCTAGCGAGATCACCCCACAATGTTACTAGCATATTTTTTCTCTGCAGAGAATACAAAACCTATGTTTAAAAGTTTATATGTTTATAAGCATAAGATGTATAAGTTTGCAAATAATAATAAAATAGAAAATCTTGATACCTGATATCTTGAATGATAATATTTCTTATTACCTCTAGTCTATCACCAATATAATTTTGCTCAATACCTTTTATGGTGACCAATCGACCTATCACATCTATGGAAATATATTTATTTAGACAAAAAATATGAAATTGGAGAATTGTTAATGCATTTGTTAAAAATAATTATTTATTTCTTTACATATGAGATACTGTTTTTTATCAACTTTTTTCTCTAGCTCATCATAATCAATAAATTAAAATTTATGAAGGGGAATTTCAGGATGATCATCACTTAGTTTTATGATGTTTGTTCGTCTTGCAAATCGAATCATGGAAGGATGAGGAACACCTTTTTAAATTTTCTTGTCAGGACAGACGAAGAAGTTGCTGATTTCATATACAGTTTCTTGTTCAAGCTTTGTAGCGAAATAATCAGTATGTTCTTTGTTTATTGTTGCATGGATAACATCGTTCTTTTAATAGTAAGTGGTTTAATTTATGTCAAAAAGAAAGAAAAATTAATATATTAGAGAAAATTTTACTCAATATTTTAAATAATTGAAAATAAAATTTTAAAAAGCAAGTGGAATATAACAATATATGTTAGATACCTTTTCATCTACTAAAGTACAGTCAAGGTAGATTAACTCTTTTGTTGCTAAATTTTTTGTTTGCCATATTCTAGATACTCAGACTTTGATTATTCCAGTTGGTTGCATCGGTTTTAGCTCTCTTAGTGGAGTAATATCCATCATTTATCTGACACCACAAAAGATTATTGGTATGCCAAGTTTCAATTTTAATTCATGAGGTGATATGCCGCTAAGTTTAAGTGTTAAGAAATTCTGTTGGATATAAGAAATTCTCTTAATTGGAAGTGTTTGCCTAAAATCTCCTCCCAATAAACTTAATGGATTAGTGACATTACAAAACACGAGAATAGTAATAAATAATTGTCTAAGTTCTATTGAGGTAGCCCATCGTGCAGCTTCATCTATTGCTTCATGCCATTCTTTATCATCACTTAATAAACCAAGAGCTTGACATGCAGCTTGATAAGTAGGATATGTTATATTATTAATTTTTTTTATATCTTCAAAACATGTAGCTCCTGAGTAACATTCTAATTCTCCTGCTCCTGGATGTATATATCTAATTCCTTCAATGCATTTTTGTTTTTTTGTAAGACTCCATATTTTATCCTTGCTATTCCAAACCCATTTAGATGGAAACTCACTGTAAGTAACATCTCTTGCTTCTGGATATATTTTATTGGTTTCCATCCATTGAGTCAACATAGTTTTTTTCTATTCCTGGTTTATTCACATAATCCTTGTTTCATGCATGGCGCATCAAATTTTGCAATTCCACATGGACCATGCATCATGAATTCAACAATAGTTTCATATCCTTTGGGATCATGTTCTTTATCTGGTATTTCTGCAGAAATAATACAGTCAATTTCTTCATATGTTTTTTTTATGAAAAGTCAAGCCAAATCAAAATATGATAATGAGGTAGTCTCCTTTTTTGAAATTCTGTTGTATGGATGTCTGCTATTGAATTACCAAATAAAACTCCAGATTTTATGAAATTAAGCATATCATCTAATTTCATCTTAAAGACTCTTACAGCAATATCTGGTCCATCTTCAGGTTTGAGTTTTGTATTCAATTTCAACTCTCTTGTAATTTCTGGTCATTTTGGATTACACGTGAATGTAATAAATAAGTCTGGCAAATTTCCTACAAATAGCTATAGCATCGTGATAATTTTGAATCATATATCTACGACTTCCAGTATAACTTGAAGGAAGTAATGTTCTTTTTTCCAATTGCTTCTCTAACAATAGCATCATGGGTCCCTTAGATCATAAGTTTTTTTATATAGTCTAACCATCTTCTTCAATGCAAGCAAATAAATCGACTAAGTATTGTTGAAGAAGTTTACTATCTCTTAAGAATGTTGTACCTTGATTAATACGATTTTGAATTTGAAAAGCATAAAATGCTCTCATAGACACTCTATTTCGTATCTGTTTTTGAGTTGAATAGTTTGTTTGCTACTTTATGTCAGTTCTGTATCCATCTTCCCCGTATGAGAATAATAAAGGGTATTGTAATGACATAAAAGATGTATTTGTCCACTAATTTTAAAAATATAGGGCCCTGAAGTTTTATTTATATCATTCTGTATATTAGCAACCATTGAAGTAATTGCAAACATTGAATTATAAGCTCTTATATTTTCTCTAAATTTGGTCTGATTAAGCAAATTATTTAGAAGTGCGGGTGTTTTCTTAGCCAGCGGTATATTTACTTTTCCACTTCAACAGCAAAGAGTAAATTTAGGATTTTTGTTATACCTATCTTTAAATTATCGTTCTTAATACCATAGTCACACTGATATAATATTGTTCTTACTATCCAAGGGAATTTGATCCAACCAAACTGAACTCGATCTGCAATTATATAATATGATTAAAATAATCAATCTTTTAAAAAAATTTTGATTTTATATTTTAAAATAAATGAGATAAATTTTTTAAAATAATAATGAAACTGAACTAATATCTACTAAACCATTCGATTATCAAATTTATTTTGGTTTAAAAAAATTAATTCTAATTTTCGATAAACTAATCTTAATTTCAGAATCATAATATATTGATTGACTGTGCAACCTTCAAAGATTAAAAAGCTAAAACAGCGAAAAAAGTCCACAAAGTGGGACAAAGCGAGTGGTATAAGTAAACTTGGGCTGTTAACCAATATAGAAACAAAGGTTGCATCTCCTGCATCAGACATATTTTCATATTTATATTTTTTACAAAATTATTTAAAATTAATATCAATTTTTTAGCTTAAATATACTCTTAATGGTGTCTGATTGTTTGGATAATCTAATAATAAAAGGTCTAAATTAGGAATAGAAATCTAAGATTATGATAACACCCAAATTATATATATCCCAATTTAAAACTAATAAAAAGACTAAGAAGTGAACTATTTCTCACCTGTGAATGAAATCTGAAATTTTATGAACATTTTAATATCTATAATATGCGTGACAATCTCGCCTTGAAACTCAACACCTTCCTCGAGACATCTTCTAATTCAGAAACAGAAACAACTACAGGATCTACAGGAAGTTGGCTGTTCATAAAAGGTGCTATAAAGAAGGAAGGGTAAAATGGAAATAAAATTAAAATAATCTGGCTTAACAGGAATTTCATGTTCATAGAACAGTGTTTTTTGGTTGCATTTTAGTATATGTATAATATTCAAGAACTTCACAATTAACAATTATATATTTTAACTGGAATTTATAGCTTTAAACTCGTATGTTTCATTGGTCCTTCGAACTCATATGGCAACTATTTGCGACTGACTCCATGAGCATAACACCTTTAAACCATTCAACCGAACTCTTAAATATTCATCATCATAAAACCAAATTGGAAGACATGCAACAAATTTCTAAACATCTAAAAAAATAAAAAAAACATTAACACAGGGAATAGTTCGCTAGCTATCACGTAACTTTTGGGCTGTGCCGCCCGCCTAATAATTCACGTACATTACCACCTCTGTTATAATGCATCAAATACAATTCATTGTGAATTCCCATGCATGACCATAAGAATCTAAATCGAAAAACGGAACCACAATTATTTGGGTAAAGAATGCCCAAATAGAATTTTAGCAACCAACGATATACTCATATATAATCATATATAAATAGAATGATGACCAGAAATAGTATTTCATATTCTAACCAATTCAAAATTACAGTAAACATGATTCTATTCTACCGACGCTTTCTATGATGTAATGACTCCATAATATTTCGTAAACCACTTCATCGAGTCCTCCTTGCTAACCCTGTGCTGCATGCCAACCATTGACTTGCATCTTCTGCGGCGACCAACACGATAGCCTGGACGCTCCAGAACGACGTAGAAATCCACGCCGTAAATACCGCTATAAGGGTCATACCTGCAAAGAAATAAAAATATCAAGATCAAGATCAGCTTCATCACACAAGATTGAACTAGAATGAGAATAATAATAATAATAAATCGAATGATTTCACTTTCAAGGTAGCAATGATCGTGCCCTGATAATTTAGGATATGGAACACAATTAGTTAGCAATGCTTACAATGTGCATTTGTCTAATGCAAATGGATTGATACTACTACTACAAGGTAAAGTCATACACACAATACAAAAATGAAAATAAGGATACAGAATATTATTTTTAAACAAGCATACTTGTAAAAGCCTCTAAACATAGATTGTTGGCCAACAAAATCATCTGAATAGGTACTCCAAACAATCAAAAAATCAAAATGTTATACATACCACCATTCAAATGGAAATAAATGGGCAGGTACATCAGCAAAGATTCCACTAACAATATCAGTCAAACCACATTTTAAACAATAGATATAACAACATCAAAGCATATATCCTAATTCCCAATTCAACCAAAGATTGATTTTGCTGTATCCAATAAAGCATTTGCATTTAATTACATGGAAACTACAGTCTAACATAATCACAAACAAACAAGACTCACTTGATGCCAAGATCAATGTGCTCCTGGATTCCAAATCTTAAGCAACCAGTGTCACTGAAGTTTCTTCTCAACAGCTCGTATTCCTTCACTTTCAAACCACTTCCAAGCAGCTGCATAGCTTTGTCCCCTCACATAGCAGGCAATCTTTTCATTACGACTGATACCGAAAGATCGAACAGTGTACCTAGCTGCTCATATCCAATATCAACAAACCACATTCTACATTAAAATTACGATACAATATAGCAAAATTGACAAAGACACTGCGTGAAAACAATTAACAAAGACAATGCTGAGCCTTATACCCTTAGAGAAGACAGGATTCTGACCGCTAAGTTGCTCGAGCACCTAAAGGCAAAATCAATGCATGGATATTTCAGATCAGGGCAACGATAACCTAAAAAAAAGGAGCAGAAATAGGAGATATTAAAAAGAAGGTTACAAAATACCTTAGCAGCACGAGTCAGCCTATCACCGCTTTCTCCGACGGAGATATTTAGTACAAGCTTCTGTACCTTAATCTCTCTCATTGGGTTTGAGAGCTTCTTCTCCGGAGCCTAAATCACCATAGTAACAGAATAAGGAGACACATAATAATTCAGTAAACATGGATGACATAAGAGTTACGAGTTGAAATGCAGGAAGAGAAACAGCGGCAGAGATGGAAGAGATACCATTTCTGTTGGCTGGAAGAGATACACAGCTCGAATCTCACGCCGGTGCGATATTAAAAAAGAATTTTGTTTTACGTTTTCCTAGAGAAACCGTTACTTGAAACTTTACCGGCTGCTGAGCCAAGCCACTCATGTCCTAAAAGTCAAAAGACAACTTCAATTTTCACACACATGCAAGCTAAACAAAACATATTCATCTATTTCATGCCATGCAGTATTTTGCAAGTGCAAGTATTTTAAAACGTGTCATCTAATGAAAAAGAGCGGGTTTATTTTCTAATTTTTTTATCAAATATTCACTTTAGTTAATTAATTTTATTATTATGGCTAATTTATATAATACGGTTTTATATTCAATCGAAAATATATTCGATAAAATTAATTATTTTAATAGTTATTAATTATTATAATAATTATTATCTGTTATAGTAATACGTTAGCCGTTTAACATTTTAAATAGTAAAAGGATTAATATTTAATGTTTAATTGATTTTTCAAACTATAAATATTACATCATTGAACAATATAAAAATTAAAACATTACATAAAAAATTGTTGGTAAATATCACTGAAGTAAGAACTTTAGTTTCAGTCAATGGTGACAAAAAAACTAACCAAAATTTTAAGTGAAATTTATCACATTAATTTTATTAATTAAATAATTGTCATTTTAATATTAGAAATAATATATAAAATTAAGGCATGTATGATATCGGTCAAACTATTAAATTGAAATAAATTATATTAAATTATAAATTTTATATGGCTTATTTTTTAAATGACTTGATTCAATTAAATATTAATAAATTATTTCTAAAATGATTTTATTTGATTTTTTTATTATTAAACCATTTACTTAAAAAAGTTATCAATAAATCGCTGATATATAATTTTTTATATAATAATGTATGATAGTTTCCATTAGTTTCAAGACAAGTTGATTCTTCATAATTAAACAGACTTTTTTTATCAATTATTTAGTAAATATAGTTAAGAAATGCAACTATAAAGTGAAAGAAATTTAAGCTTTCTTTACAGTAGTTATATTTTTGTGGGTTTGTTTATGTATTGTTGAAACTTTAATGCATTTGGGGATGCTCTTCATAATTTGCACATAAGATACAATGTTAAATATTTTGTAACTACTATAACTACTGCTTTTTGGCTTGGCTTCCAAGAATGCTTAATGCCTTGGGTAATATAATGTTGTTTTATGGTAATTCACTGAAAGTCAATGCTCATTTTTTGCTTACTGGTGCTCGTGGTTGGACACGGGTGTGTCACAGGACACGCCCTAACCGTGGACTCCACTGGAAGTCCATAATAATTTTTGGCTTTGTGGTGCTCCTCGTGGGACACGGGCGTGTCGCAGGACACGCCCTGCCCGTGGACTTCACTGGAAATCCATGAATTTTTGGATTTATGGTGTTCGTGGTTAGACACGGGCGTGTCGCAACACACGCCTTGACCGTGGACTTCACTGGAAGTCCATGCTCATTTTTTGAACCATAGTGCACTGGGTGGGACATGGGCGTGCACAGTACATGCCCTATCCATGGACTTCACTGAAAGTTCATGCTAATTTTTTGCTCAAAGATGCATTGTGTGGGCCACGGGCATGTCGTAGGACACGCCCTAGCCGTGGACTTCCCTGAAAGTCCATGCTAATTTTTGGCTTCTCTGGTGCTCCTCGTGGGACACGAGTGTGTCGCAGGACATGCCCTGGCCATGGACTTCACTGGAAGTCCATGCTCTTTTTTGGCTTCATGGTGTTCGTAGTTGGACATGGGCGTGTCGCAGGACACGCCCTAGCCGTGGACTTCACTAGAAGTCCATGCTAATTTTTGGCTTCATGATGCACTGTGTGGGTTACGGGCGTGTCACAGGACACGCCCTAGCCGTGGACTTCCCTGAAAGTCCATGCTAATTTTTGGCTTTTCTTGTGCTTCTCGTGGGACATGGGGGTGTCGCAGGACACACCCATGCTCAGTTTTTGCTTCATGGTGTTCGTAGTTCGACACGGGCGTGTTGCAATACACACCCTGGCCGTGGACTTCACTGGAAGTCCATGCTCATTTTTTTGCTTCATAGTGCACTTTGTAATTGATATATAATCATATCCATAATAAATTAAGAATTAAAAACTCAATAATTTGTTTTTTATTTCCTAAAACAATCCCCAATAAAATAATTTCGTAAAAATGATAGTAAAATTAGAATATCCATTTTTTATTTTAAAGGTAAAAGCTTAAATTTGTAAAATTGATTTCTAAACAATTTTAGAGGATTAAGATTTATATCACTATTCATTACGCTTACAGTAAGTGCCCAAGTTTTCCACCTAATTTTTCTTGAGTCGCTGAGTTCACGTTGGTATTCATTCACGGCAAGCTTGACACGGCGTACAAGATTGAATGGAAATACTTAAACGGAAAAATTTGGCTTGGCTCACTGCAAGCTCACTGTAAAGTAATCATTCTTTAATGGGCTGATCCATAGCGATTCGAGCTATGTATCCGCGCCCTTCTATTTATAGATCAGTTTGAGTGATGCCCATTTACAATTCTATCCTTCAGTGTCATTTAGTTCAGTAATTCCATCTGTGGCAGTGGTAGAGGCAGACTGTACTTTCCTTTTTATCTTTGGGCCATGTATTTTCAATGTCCAACATATTAATACAAATAGAAATTCGCTAATTGCCATATCTTCGACCCATAAACAAAAGATAGACTCCAAGACTAACATGGCCCAAATTGTTTTAAACTTTTTCTTATTACTACTTTATGTATGGATAAATCTATAATCTATACATAACATATAAAAGTGAGGACAGGGAACAATGGAATTTCTGATATTGTTCTTAATAAAATTTTAAATATCTTAAAATAATCTTAGTTATAGCCAATTAGAAAATTATATTTTATTATTAATATATTTATAAAATTATTTTAAAGCCAATAATGTCTTCTTATTTACGTGAGGAGTGAGAGATCTCAAGTTCGAATACTCTCAACCACGAGTGTGTTCACTAATTTAGTGAGTGAAAAGGTTATTTTTTTTTATAATCTATAGTGTTATTTTGGCCCATTAAGCCCTATAATGAATTTAAAAAAATTATTTTTTAAATAAATACATATAGATAATGTAGCAATTAAAAATTTAAGTTTTATTTTTGCTAAATACATTTTTTAATAAATATATATAATAATGATATATTTAAAAATATTTTTATATTTTAGTTATTAAATATTTAATTTTTTAGGATATAGATAAAAAAAGCAAGAAAATATGTTTTTTTATTAATATTCTTTTTTTTCTTTATGTTTGTATGATTTAATTGGATGTATTTTTTTAAAAATAAATTTTTAACTATAATATATATAATTTTTTATTTAGGAGAGATAAAAAAAGAAAAAAAATATTTTTTTATTAATATTTTTTTATGTTTGTAAGATTTGATTGGATACATTTTTTAAAAAGTAAATTTTTAAACAGAACTTACATAATTAAACTTGAAATGATAAACAGTTAAAAATTTTAATTTAAAAATATATAAATATTTTATTGATGTATTTGTACATCTATATACATTGAAACATTTTTTGTGTGAGTTTTGAAAGAGTTTTATTTTCAATAATAATTTTTTATTTTCTTTTTCGTTACTGAATAATTTGTAACTACTATCATTTTAATTTAGTAATAAATTTAAATCTCCTTGCGATAAATATACAGTCTATTTATGATTAAACATTTTAAATTTTCTTGATTTTTTTCTTTTATATCCTAAATCTTTTTTATTTAAAAGAAAATGGTGTTTAAAAAACTGGAAAAAAAATTAAAACTATATATTTTCGTTTCGGTCAATTTTTGAGATTTCAAGAATTTGTGTGTATGTGTGTGTATTTTACTAGGTAAATAATATTGCTACCATGGCTAAAATGACTTCTATTATTAATTCAAATTATCATCTCATTTCTTTTCTTTTACCTAACAGTAAAAAGTAATTTATTATTATTTTTTACTATAGTTGTGTATAGATAGCTTTTAATTTTATTGAATAATTAAATTTTATTTTAATTAATAAACTTTTAATTCTATTAAGATTAGGAATATACTTTTATAATATAATATAATTTAATAACTAAGTTGGGATCACAATGTGATTATTTTTCTATTATTATTATTATTATTATTATTATAATTTTAATCTAATCTTATTTTAATTATAAATTTATCCTTTAATACGATTCTAATTATTAGAAATTTGGTCAATCATACCACTATATATAAATGTTTAGCTTTGATTATTTTTCGCTATCAATAATTTGCTGCTTTTGACTATCAATACTTAATACTTCACACTTTCACTATTTTGAAATTATTAATTTTGCGATCATATATTCTTCTTGTGATAAGTACTAACTCTCTCTGTTTACAAATTAATAGAATAGTTGTTATTTTTATTTATTATAATTTAGTAATCCTTATATCTCCTTATTTGTTTTTAAAGTTATAGATTTATACATTCGTTACTAAATGGATTGTCGAAAAAAGGAAATTCACTATCAAGTTGGACATAGAAATTTCGAAATAAAGTTTTACAATCAAACCCATCCATTTATACGTGTGTGTGTGTGTATTTTTTTTCTCTCTGCATGGACATTATCTGTATATGCTTTTCTTATTTAGTGGATACAACTTTTTTTTTTTCTTTCCTGTATGAACATTAGCAGTATATGCTTTTCTTGTTTAATGGAGCAATACCGCTGTACTTATATGCTTTCTTATTTAATGGATACAACCTCTTTTTTTTTCTTTTCTGTGTGGACATTAGCAGCAGATTTTTCCCATTAAACTTAGGGTAGAAGTCATCGACACTGAACTGTTATTATTATTGTTATTATTATTATATTTTTTCTATTATTATTTTTACAGAATAGTATTAAATATCTTTCTCTATTATTATTAATAAACGCGTGAATGTTTTATTTTTTACAAATCATATTTGTAAACGTGTAAATTATTTATTAATTATTTTCTAATAAGAAATAAATTTATATTAATATATTAGTATTAGAGATAATCTTTTTATAGATATTGTTTTGATAAAGACATTATCTAAAACAACTTATGTTTTTACAATTGTGTTTTATCTTTTTACAATTGTCTCAAATAATTGTTGTTATCCTCACACTTGGCTTTTTCAGAGGTTTACACTTTGGTTTTTTATAAAGCAAACTACTCTGCTTTTATATATATACTAGTGTTTGTACCCGCGCGATGCGTGTCGCATCATTAAAAAATGAAATAACATTTTATAAAATTATTTAAAAATAATAAAATTAGATATAAATAATCGTCAAATGCATTATAAATACCCGATTAAAAATTTAGGTACCTTAAATCTGTATAGAAATTCACCTTGAATAACCAAACTCTCCCAGAACCCAATTATAATTACCTGTTTAAATATTCAAATCCGTTTACATTAAAAATATATTTTTTATTTTTCAAAAATAAAAAAGTAAAAATTATAAAATTGTTATTTGGATTTAATAAAAAAATATAATATAAATATTAAATATAATTATAGCATTAATATAATTAAAAAGGGGTATATACATATAATTTTCTTTATAAAAATAATTATTTTAAATTTTTTAGAATATTAATTAAACAAATAACAGTTAGTGAGTAGCCGAATCCTTGAACCCAATTCAAATTCGATACGGATAGTAAAAATACTATCCGAATCCGTCCCAAACTCATGTATTCACTATCTAAATTCACCAAAATCATATGAGAGCTTATTCAGCACCTACCTGATCAAGTAAAATTGGCATCCTTAACTGAGATATATTTCTTAAGTATCTTGTGAAGCCTTTCACTAACAATAGCAAAAATCATGTATGACATGATCTATATCAAAAAAATGCACACACACTATTAATATAGTTTTCAATAATGATAATAATTTTTAGAATTTAACTAATTATATTGAAATAAGAAATTAGGTATTTTTTATTTTTACGTTTATGATTTATTATAAATGAGTATTTATTTATTTAAAATATTAATGTATAACTTATTTAGTATAGTGTGTCCTAAGTATGTGTATGTCCTGCTTGTTTAAAAATTAACATATCTTGTACATTCTCGTATCTTATGTCACATATCTGTGTAATTTAACTCTCAAATAAATGAAACTACTTTATATATCAAGTCAATCAATTAATGTATTTTTTTGATTATATATGACACTACTCCATACACCAAGTTAATCAATCAAGATTTTTTTTAATTACTAATTAAAAATAACGTGTATTTTTTTAATTTATTTTTATTTCATTGAAATAAGAAATTAAATTTTATTTTATTTTATGTTTATAATTTGTTATAAATAGTTGTATATTTACTTGAAATATTAATATATTATTTATTTAGTATAGCATATTCTAAGCGTATGAATGTTTTACTTTTTAAAACCTATATCCATAAACGTGTAGATTATTTATTAATTATTTTGTAATAAAAAATAAATTTATATTAATATATTAATATATTAGTGTTAGAAATAATCTTTTTTATAGATATTATTTTGATAAACACATTATCTAAAACAATTATCTTTTTACAATTGTGTCTTATCTTCTTACAACTGTTCTAAATAATTATTGTCCTGCTCACACTGTTTTTCTATAGGCTTACACTTAGCATCTTCACAATGCAAACTGCTATATTTTTAAATATATATATATATGTTTTCCAACTGTTTTTCATTTTATAAAATTTCATTTTCATAATTGAAGTTATAATATGTATAAATAGTTTTTTTTTATAAAATACTTTAATTGAATAAATAAAAATATTTAAATAATATAAAAATTATATTATGCTTTAATATATGATTAATTTTATTATTACAAATATATAATATACTTAATTTTTAAAAAAATTTACAAGATGATAAACATTTGATATTATTATTCTTATAAATAATCGATAATAAAAATTTAAAATAAAAATTTCTAAAGTTAGTTTATAATATTTTATTTTAAGTATGAAAATCGTGAATAATGTTTGTGCAGTTTTTAAATTAAAATATAATATTTATATTGTTATCAAGTGAACGCATTTTCTATTTTATGTTTTCTAATTTTCATTTTCTAAGAAAATTGTTTCTTAGAAAATACAAAACAGAAAATTATTTTTTTAAGTCAACACACTCCTAATCTTACCAAATCTCTCTGCTATATTTTGTGATTCTCAATCCATCCTATAAAATAGCATACAAGAACTCGCTATTGGTGAAGCAACAAAGTACAAAATAAGCAAGGAACCAAAAAAGGCCTCATTTCAAATTTTATTTATTTTTCAGGATATTCTATGTGCATTGAAACAGTAATCAACATCAGATTATAATATTTAAGATAGTACTTTGAGCTTAAATAGACCTAATAAGAATGTGAGCCTTCGTCGGAGACAACCGACACTTAGAAGATGTAGAAGTGGCAACATGGGAGAGAGAATTGATGAGTGAGCAATAAAGGAGTGCTTGTGAGAGTCCCATCGAAAAGGGCTAATGTTGAACTGAACAACGGTGAATTTATCGGCGGAATCTTTAGCCTTGAAGTAGCGACCGTCGAATGTGTCATATTCAAAGGACTCACACCATGGAGCATTGGTGATGCCAGTCATTTACAAACCAATAGTTATAAAATTGGCGGCTTCGACATGACTTTTGAGTTTGGCTCCTGGAGTTGCTACGGGAGTGGAAGATAAGATTAAAGTTGGGATAATTGTAATTTTGGTGTATGAACGGAAAAAGTTAACAATTTAATAAAGAAACTCTTAAATTTTTAATAATTGAGTGTATTTTGCACATGCAGTAGTTGAAAATCCTTGAAGGATGGTAGATCCCACTTCTTCATATGTTTTTTTTTTATTATGCATCAAAGGATTCCACATGGATTATATACATCGTAAGAGCGAAATGACCTATTTACTCTTTTCTATATCACACTCCTGTCCTTTTCTCTTTCTATCAATCATTAAAGTAAAAAAAAAAAAAGAAACTCAATTGTTATTTAACACTAATTACACAATATATTCAAGAAATTCAAATGATAAACTATTGAGCAAAGATATAATGAGAAATAGAGATTAACCACCAAAAATAATAATAATAAAAATAATTGTGTGAAATCTTATATATAACCCATCATAGTCAATCAATACAAAAGTTTTTTCGTAAAACTCTTGAAGGCTCGTAATGGAGATTCACAAAAAAAAGTTAAAATTACAAACATTCACATTCTTTATATAGAGATTTGCAATAAAATAAAGAATTAAGGCTAGTACCTTGGCGGCTAAGAGTGCAAAGAAATTATCTATTTATTAACATATGTAATTTTATTGGAATCCGGCTTCAAAAGTTACACTCAACCGCCATCCATGGTTGTTCCCTCAAACTTCAATCATTCTCAAAGTTAATATAGAGAAATTGTAGCCATTGAAGAGTGTAATAATTATAGTTTACCTAAATTGTTGGAACTTACTAAAGGGTGCCAAATCGTGCAGAGAAGAAGAGAAGATCAAATTAGAGTATAAAAAATCGCTCGATTGTCTAAGATGAGCAATCAACTGTTCAAGAGAAAATTAAATATCGACTCAACAACAAGATTCAAGTCGATCCTCATCCATATTAGCCGCTGCAAGTCACAGAGTTAAAGTTCCCATAGGAGAAGCAAGGTGATCCGATTGCAAAAGAAAATAAGTTCGATTCTCACCGTTGGGATTTAGGTGAGAGGGAGATGAGATGAAGATAGGGAGAATATGTAAGTCTCTTAACATCATCTAATTTTGTAATCGATGTGGCAATACACGTGGAATTCTATTTGGTGCCTAATAAACAAAAAAAAAACATATGAATAAGTGGGACCCAGCCATCCCACATGAATTTTCAGCCGTCATATGTGTAAATACATTCAATTGTTAAAAATTAAGAGTTTATTCATCAAATTGTTAACTTTTTTTCATTCATACACCAAAGTAGAAAATTTCACACATCAAAATTGAAATTATCCCATTGAAGTTTGGGTCCTTTGGGAGAGAGAGACAAGAGAAGGTGCTTAAGGGCATTTTTGATTTTTTACACTCTTTTCACAGAAAAATTTGATCGATTTCAAATGGAAGGACCTCTTATTGAGTCAGAATTAAATGTTGGGACTAAATAACTATTATACAGAAATATAATGATGAAATAATTAATGCGAAATAATTATTTTTTCTTATTTTTATAGAATGAATATTACTTTAATCTAGTGACATAAAATATTGAATGATTTTAAGATAAATTTTATAATCTAATTTATTTAAAATTAATTTTTTTTCCAATGCTAAATAAACGATAAAAGAAATGTAAATTTTAAAAAATAAAACTTCTATATTCGATTAGTGAAATTGGTAAACTAAAATCTACATGGAATCCCTAATGAAAGTAAGATACAATTTATGGCTGGGAAAAAGAATGCAAAAAGCAAAATGCAAAAAGCAGAATGCAAAAAGCAAAATGCAAAAAGCAAAATACATAAATAAATGGCGGGAACTATGACGTATAATATGTATTTTACCCGCCTTCCTCCCCCTTACACACCCGCACCGCCCCGCCATTTCGCCGATGACCTGCGCATTCTAGTACCAATCAATCAAACGATCTCCTTTTCTATTCAAAATCCTTGTCAATTAATTTAGGGTTAGGGTTTTTTATTTGCAAATAACAGCCAAATGGGAACAAATGTCACTGACGATCTGCTCTCTACCGTCCGATCTATCGTAGGCTGTGACTTCTCCGACATGGATATTATCAGAGCTCTCCACATGGCAAAACACGACCCTACTGCTGCTATCAACATTATTTTCGACACGCCGAGTTTCAATTCCAAGTTTAAACTCCAAACCCAAAAAACCCCAAATTCAACTAAATATAAACAGGCCCCTGATAAGCCGAAATTGGTAGATAAAGAAAATGGGAATCGTAATTCGGGTGAAAATTTTGATGTTACTTACAGGGGAACTAGTGAGGGAAATGGTAGCCTTGAGAATCCAAGGCTTTCAGATTCTGTTGGTTGTGAGTGGTGGTACGTGGGTAGTAGTTATGTGGCAGGGCTGTCAACGTGTAAAGGGAGGAACTTGAGGGCTGGTGATGAAGTTATATTCACATTTCCACTAAAGAGTAATAGTTCAAGTTCGCCCTACCCTGGGAAAATTTTTGGGAAAGGAAGGCAAGCTGCTGCAGCTTGTTCAGGGATTGTGAGGTTTTCCACCAGAGATAGTGAAGAGGTATGTTGCACAATGTTTCATTTCTCAGTTAGTAGCTCCTTGGTCCTCTCTAATAATTTTGAAAGCAAAAACTTTAGAATGGCAGCTAAAGTGGTGCCCTTTGGAATAAATGTTCATAAAATATTGATTGATTTTTTTTTTAAATTTCTGGATTAATGATAAGTACAGTTGAGATGCTATTTGAGTGATCTTTTTACATGCTGTATTGTATTTTTGAATGGCTGTGGCAGGTTGGCCGGATACCTCATGAGTGGGCTAGGTGTCTTTTGCCTCTGGTGAGAGATAAGAAGGTTAGAGTCGAGGGGTGCTGTAAATCAGCTCCTGATGTACTTGGGATAATGGATACCATTCTTTTGTCAATAAGGTGAGTCAGCTTAAATGTGAAGATTTACCTCTTGAATTTGCATTAGGTCATGCGTTGGTTTTAATCAGAAGTCATATAAGGATACATTGTCTATTTAACAGATATTACGTATGCAGCTCTGCCTATCCGAAAAAAAGCTATGCGGTTCCACAAATAACACTTGAAATTTGCTTTCCTGTGGTTTAATATTATGTTTGCTGGATACAATGTAGTTGCTGATGAATCTTGACTTTGTGCCAGTGTATACATTAACAGTGCCATGTTCCACAAGAACCAGCAGACCTCACTTAAGGCAGCCAGCAATTCAACTGAGGAAACAATTGTTCACCCTTTACCAAATTTGTTCCAGTTGCTTGGATTGACCCCTTTTAAGAAGGTGATATTTTGCCATTGGACTCTTGTACTCTTTTATGGTTACTACAAAGCAGTCTATTGGTAAATAAAAATTTGCCACATGGTACTGAGCTTGATCATTTAAATGTTTTAACTCTCTTTGCTTAAGTAGGCAGAATTTACACCTGCTGATTTGTATACGAGGAAACGGCCTTTAAACTCAAAGGTAAGAAAAAGTTTGATATGCATTTTGTCATTCATTTTCTTTCTCAGTGAAGTCCAGCTAATACTTTTACCTGAACAGGATGGATCTGGTATTCCGGCATCATTGTTACATGTTAGCAAGTCTATGAATCAACCAAAAAATGGAAATGAAGTTGAAAATGAGGAGCCTATTTCAGATGCTGAGCTTGACAATATTGTCGGTGTTGGTGATTACTCTGAGTTAGAGGTATTGCTATATATAAGGAATTCTTACTGTGTCATGAAGCCGGCAATGCACATTTGGGTTAGAATTACCTAATAATTGTAATGATTTAGGAAATGGATCCTCCTAGTACACTTCTGTGTGAACTTCGACCCTACCAAAAGCAGGCACTACATTGGATGCTTCAACTGGAGAAGGGAAAATGTGTGGATGAGGGAGCAAATACTCTTCATCCGTGTTGGGAGGCTTATCATCTGGCAGACAAGTACGTTGGATTCTTGTAGCATTCAATAGATTCTATTTACTCAGTGCTGAATATTAGTTGGATATTTATTCTTGTAGGAGGGAGCTAGTTATCTATTTAAACACGTTTACAGGTGATGCTACAGTAGAATTTCCAAGCACACTTCAAATGGCCAGGGGAGGAGTATGTTCCTATGGCTCAATTTTATTTAAATTTTTTCAACGTTAAATGGTTATTTTCAATTTATATCAATAGTTACTTGACTAAATTATACTTTTGAAGATTCTAGCGGATTCTATGGGACTTGGTAAGACCATCATGACCATAGCCCTTCTACTTGCTCATTCACAAAGGGGTGGGGCATTAAGTAGTCAATCTGCGAGTCAGCTTTCCAGTGAAATTGTTGAGGCCAATGATATATCAGATCAGTCGCCAAATCAACAGAAAAAGGCTACAAAATTTTCAGGCTTTGTTAAGTCGATGAAGCAAAAGAAGGTTCTTGTAAATGGTGGCAATCTGATAGTTTGTCCCATGACTCTATTGGGCCAATGGAAGGTACTTGTGTTGTCCTTTATGCATCCTATGGCTGTTATTTGTTGTTGTTTTGTCTCTGTTTCCCTTTTTCATGTTCTTTTGGTAGTTGAATAGATGACAGTGGTTAGTTCCTTAGTTATGAAAGTTTTAACCTTGTTAGTAGCTCCCTTGTTGTTCATAAGGGTAATCTAAAACATTTGAGTTTTCTGTCAGGCTGAGATAGAAACTCATGCACAATCTGGTTCTTTGTCTATATATGTTCACTATGGACAAAGTAGAGCAAAGGATGCAAAACTTCTGGCCCAGAATGATGTTGTAATAACTACATATGGAGTATTAACTTCGGAGTTTACAGCAGAGGTAGTTCAAACGAATCTAGCATTTTTCTTTTTGTCTTTATATTTGCATAAATTTCCTAAGAAATTATGCACTCTTTCTTCTTCCTGTTTCCTTTCTAGGATATGGAGGAGAATGGGGGAATTCACTCAGTTCGGTGGTTTAGAGTGATTCTTGATGAGGCACATACCATCAAATCTTCAAAAAGTCAAATTTCAATTGCTGCTGCTGCTCTGGTTGCTAACTGTCGCTGGTGCCTCACTGGCACACCTATTCAGGTGATGTATTTTGTTCGTGTTTATATAAGTCCTTGGTTTCAAACTTCTCTTATTTCTATATACACAGAGGGATAACCTTCTAACACGTTCAGCGTCTTAGAGTTCACAATTAACAGCCAAAATAACGCTGAACTTGATGCACATATAATTGAAAATGCTAGAAAATGATCTAACTCACAAAATCCTTGTTTTCTGATGGAGTCCATGAAGTTAAGTTCTAGGCCGACATGCTCAACTGGCTATTAGCATGCTGTCTTCTAAAACAATGCCTCTGCTTATAGTACCTCATCAAGCTATTTATTTTTCTCACTTGTTCTTTTACTAACTGAGATGGGAAATGAGGAATATCTTATATCGCAAAATTTTCCGTCTGGCACTGAGGCCAGGTCCTTGAGACTAAAACGTTTGTATATGATGTCAAATACTTTTAACTATTTTGTGTAGTATCAATCTGAACTTTATTCATTTGGTTCTTTTATTTTCCAGTGCTATCTCTGTACACTGAGTTCTCATACATATCTGACTTTGTTCACGACCTCTTATCTTATTCGTGTAAATTTTTTATTTTTTGATACTTGGGAGATACGGGATGTTGAGTTCAAACCTGGATGCTTGCTTTAGATATATCTACACTAACATTTAGACTTAGACCAAGGGCATCACTACCTTACTCTCTAAAATCTAAAGTAAATTTGTGCGCTGATGCTTTATCCAGCATATAAAAAGTTATTGCTTTCTTGTATGGCTTTTTAGATGTTATAGTTACTGATGCAAATGTTTTAAATCTCAGAATAGCTTAGAAGACATCTACAGCCTTCTTCGGTTTTTGAAGGTGGAGCCTTGGGAAAATTGGGCATGGTAAGTTTTGCTTCAGTTATTGCGGTTAATTTCTCTGTCTGCACTACCTTTTTATAATGGGTTTTACAATTTAGTTGTAGTTTGTAGGCTGCAATTCACAGAGTGTGTGTGCGATAAGCATAGTTACACACCAAAAAAGATGATAAAGATGTGTGTGAAAGTGAGTGGATAAATTGATAGGGTTTGTTATGCTGCATTCGTTAAATACAAGTCTACTGGAAGATGAAGCTCTTGTCTTAGCTATGGAGATCTCATCTTCCTGAATTGATTAAATAAGCCCCCTAATATCCACTAAATTCTATATTTATGTAAGAGTTGACGTGTCATTTGGGGCAAGGATGCTGTCTGGTTAATTTGTTTCTTTTATGACCTAGGTGGAATAAACTTGTCCAGAAACCATTTGAGGAGGGTGATGAAAGAGGACTGAAGTTGGTCCAGACCATTCTGAAGCCAATCATGTTAAGGAGAACAAAATCTAGTACAGATCGAGAAGGCAGGTGAGTGTACTGTATAATGGTGTAATACATCATCACCTCTGAGCCTTTTTTTTTTCAAATTAATCTCTAAAAGTTTTAGCTTGTTGCAGGCCAATTCTAGTTCTTCCTCCTGCAGATACTCAAGTGATTTACTGTGAACTGACAGAAGGTGAAAGAGATTTCTATGAGGCATTGTTTAAAAGATCTAAGGTTTAAAATTCTTTTTCATGATTGCATTTCATGTGACATAATTTGGTCTGGATTTTCTGTCATTGTTTTGTATAACCTTTTTGATGGGAATTTCCTCAGGTGAAGTTTGATCAGTTTGTGGAGCAAGGGCGGGTTCTTCATAATTATGCTTCTATATTGGAGTTGCTTTTACGTCTTCGTCAATGCTGTGATCATCCATTTCTTGTGATGAGGTGTGGACTTCACCCTTTTAAACTTATGGTTGTTTTGAAAGGAATTATAGTGTACTTATGTTGTCTGGAAAAGAACCTTTTTGCTCAAATTTTGATTTGGGTGATGGAAAGGACACAGTTTCTCTGCTAGTTTGTTTGTAAACAGTCCTCTTTTTCACTTAAATGAGCCAGAAACTGCTGAAATATGAAAGTTCCTAATGCAGTTCCTACAGCCACTTTTAAACTTTAATGTTTGGCAAAATGAACTTAAATTGATAAGATTTATCATCTCTTTAGTGCCATCAAAATCATCATGTAATAGCACTTCATTGAGATATCATTACATTGTTAGTGATTGAGTGATTTTCACATCTCCAGTCGAGGTGATACACAAGAATATTCTGATCTAAACAAGCTAGCTAAACGCTTCCTTAAGGGTGGCCAGAATGCCCTGGAAGGAGAAGCCAGAGATGTTCCTTCACGGGCATATGTTCACAAGGTTATGGAAGAGTTGGGTAAGGGGGAACAAGGAGAGTGTCCAATATGTCTTGAAGCATTTGAAGATGCAGTATTGACACCTTGTGCTCACTGCTTATGCCGAGAATGCCTCTTGGCAAGCTGGCGAAATTCGAGTTCTGGTTTATGTCCTGTTTGTAGGTATCTGCAAGCTACTTTATGAATTCATCTCTATGATTTCATCTTTTATATTTCATTTTAGGTTTAAACTTTATTCTCCGTTAAATCTTTTTATTACAAACTCTTCTTTCGTATGAGCTGAGAGTGTTTCTTTTTCATCTCTCCAGGAAAACCATCACTAGGCAAGAGCTTATTACAGCTCCAACTGACAGTAGGTTTCAGATTGATATTGAGAAAAATTGGGTGGAATCAACCAAAGTTGTTGCTCTCTTGAAAGAGCTTGAGAACCTTCGTTCATCAGGCTCTAAGAGCATTCTCTTCAGCCAATGGACTTCCTTTCTGGATCTCTTACAAATTCCCCTTTCTAGGTATGAATTACTACCTGCTTAAAGTTTTTGAAGTAGTATGCATGGTTGTATAGGTGCACTCCAATGATATACTTTTCAGTTGTATGCTTTTGTCAAGTAGACTAATACAGGGAGTGAGGTGTTTTCAGGGCTGGCAGGGCTGGTTTGACTTTAGGAGCTATTTAGCCACTTATTAGAAGATTTCAAAATAAATAATCTGACCTGCTTAATTTTGAAAATATGATGTGCACAAATAATGATTTATTCAAGGAGGTTTATTTGGGCATAAGTATGTTTTTAGATTTCTGAACTAGATAGTTTTTCATTTTTGTTTTTTGTTATTGTGTCTCAGATGATGCATTCTCATGAAAGTGCCAATTGGATCATCATGTTTTATGTATGTTTACATGCTTCATGTGGAGTGACGCCTGTTTTGGCTAGATACTAATATAATTTCCATGCTGACCAGGAGTAGCATTTCATTTCTTCGTCTGGATGGGACTTTAAACCAGCAGCAGCGGGAAAGGGTTATAAAACAGTTTTCGGAAGATGAGAACATCTCGGTCTGTTAATTGTTTTTACTTTTATTTTATTTATTTCTCCTTCTTTGTGATAGATGGGATGTGCATGTCAAGTGGAAACTTGGATATTCATCATATGATGATTGTTTTGAATCAGGTATTACTGATGTCATTGAAGTCTGGAGGTGTTGGAATAAATCTAACGGCAGCTTCCAATGCCTTTGTCATGGTAGGGACATTATCAAGCTTTTTATTATGAAGTAGCTAACAAGATAAGCTGCAAATTATGTTAATTGTATTTCATTTTATTATTCTGTATACCCAATGAGTATGCTCAGGAAGCTACGATCAATAGGTTAACATTCAAGTATTCCATTCTGTAGGATCCTTGGTGGAATCCAGCTGTAGAGGAACAAGCTGTCATGCGGATTCATCGCATTGGTCAAACAAAACAAGTCATGATCAAGCGGTTCATTGTAAAGGTAAGTTTTCATCATTTACTTGACTCATGTGGTTAAATCTAATTTCTTCTTGTTCTGTTCACAAGTACTGACTAAAACAGAATTATAGCCTTCCTTTCTTGGGCTATAACTATGACCTTCAAATTTACTTGCTTTAACATACTTGCAGTCCATTATCTTTTCCTAAGTTTTGTTAATATTTCACTACATTGCATGAATATTTACTTGGATAAGGGAACGGTTGAGGAAAGAATGGAGGCAGTGCAAGCACGCAAGCAACGGATGATAGCCGGTGCCTTGACTGACCAAGAAGTTAGAACAGCACGTATTGAAGAGCTGAAAATGCTTTTTACTTAGACGAATGCTGTGAATGGAGTTTTTTTCCCGATTTGCAATGGGTGATTCTTGTTTGCTTTTTGAATTCATGGAATCAAGAAATTCAGATAGCAACAGAAAGAAATTGATTTTTCCATGGCACCCAGTTTCAGTCATGCAGAAGCATGTTAAAGGATGATTAGTGTTGAATCTTCTCTGATTATTCATGTACGTAACTGTCAAAAATCAGGGCAGACTCTTGAATAGAACCAGCTGTGTATATATGAAGAAAGGTTTGCAGTAGTTAAGTGTATCAATTTAGGATTACAGTATTAGTGTAGGAGCGCCTATTTGCATTATTATTTTCTGTACAAGTGAAATTAGTTTTTAGTCATTTATTATATGTTTTCATAATTAAGCAATTAAAAGTTTAAAGTTATCTTTGCTAAATTTATTTTTTGTTAAATTTATTTTTTAATAAATATATATGATAATGATACATTTAAAATATAAATTAACCATTTGTATTATTTTAATCTAAATAAAATTAGTACTAATACTATATAAATGTGTAAGTGGGAGGAAATAATGAAATTTTTGATACGATTTTTAATAAAATTGAAAATGTCCTAAAATAGCTTTAATCGCAGACAATGCGAAAATTACATTTTACATCAACGAATGTTTAGATGTATGGTTCGACACTTTTTTTTCTCTTAAGTGAAATATTAAATTTTATATTATTTGCTTTGTAATTTTCATTTATCAATTTAGTTTTTTTTTTGTCCATTAAAATCATATTTAATTAAATTATAGCATTTCCATAGTTATTTTTAAAATTCAAATTGGTAATATTTTTAATATAATTTATTTTTTGTTATAATTTGAGCTCTTAAAAGAGTTTTACTCTTAATAAAAATTTATTATTTATTATTTTCTTTTTCGTTATTGAATTAATTTGTAATAATTATCACTTTAATTTTATAAGAGATTTATATCTCTTTTGTAATAAATAGATGACCTTCTAATTAAATATTTTTAATTTTCTTAATATTTTTTCTTTTTATATTTTAAATAAATTTGACTTGAAAGAGAATAGTGTTTATAAAATTAAAAAAACTATAGCTATATGTTTATGTTTTGGGACATTTTTTGGATTTTAAGAGTTTTCATGTATGTTCATATATTCCTTTCTCTAATGCACCAATGATATTATCACTGTAGCCAAAATGATTATTATTAATGCAAATCATTTTCTCATTTCTTTTTTTTTTACTTAGAAATAAAAGAAATTTATTATTTTCATTATAACTGTATATAGATATTGATTTATGATTGAGAGTAAGGGTTGAAAATCAAGTGATAATTTGATTTTCTTTTAGAGCACTTATCAGAATTTTAAGAATTTATATTTATAAATTAGAAAATGAAGTATTAAGCATAGGAATTAGATTGAATTTTATTTTGAGACCACTTTATTATATGAAAATAAAATCAAGTACATAAAAAATAACATTATAAGTGGCTTATACGATAAAGTTTAATACAAATTAATCAATTTTATTTATTTTAATCTAAACAAAAATTTATATTTTAATATTATATAGGCAAAAAATTAAAAATAAGAAGCATTATCAACATTCAACACACTAATAATTAATTAATGACCGGCATTTGGCAATCTGAGTTTCCTTTTAAGATGTTCTTTTACGTATTTTCAAATAATATATTATTAGTATTATTTTTAAATGCTGAAGCGGATTACAACTTGTAAGTACAAATGAAACAAATCTAAAAAGCCAGCCAAGGAGCCTCAACTATATCAATATTTAAATTTACTTTTTATTATTGAAAATTTATAATTTTTTCTTTCGAATCTCATTATTAGGGACCACAGTCTCAGACGCAGTCACAATTAAAACATTTCGCTCCTCTTTACAGGTAAGTTTGGTGGGAAAAATCGAATTCGAGAGCTCTTTTCACATACTCAGCCATGAGTTTGCATGCACATATTCACACTTTATTGTTTTCTTTCTGTTGTTATAATAAATTTATTTATGTTTCATCTTTCATAAAAAATAGGAAAAATCATTTTCCTTTATTAATTAATTTCCCCATAAATAAATAATTAAAATTTTAATTAAATTGAAAAATAATATTCATTTCTCCCGAACTTGGAAACAATTTACCACCAGACAAAAGGTCTGCGCAATGCGCTTTTTTTTTATTATACAAGTAAATTCTAATTTAATTTAAATATAATTGAATTGGAGACTAATATTAAAATAATTTATTGAATTTTACATCTTTTATAAAAAAAAAAAATTACATTATAACTAAAACATGTTAATAGTTTAAGCAATTAAACACATGTATGTATATTCAAACAACTATACACCGTATCTTGAGCTATAAGATGTTTGAATGGTATAATCAAGAACTAAATTAAATTCATTCTTAATTTATGATTAGCATTATAATGTGAGTAGTAATGACTATGATTCCTATCAAACTAAGAGAGCAAGAGGGAGACAGTGAGAGTTAATATGGGATACTATTATATTATTTCAATATTTCAGTTGCTAATATATCTCAAAAGTGATCTCTTACATCATTATTCAGTGCCTGTAAGTTAAAAGAAACTAAAAAAATTCAGCATATGACATATGTTCTATTAAACTAAAATAATGTAGAAAAGGATTAGCATACAAAAGTTTACTTATCGTGCAAAAAATAAAGTGCGAACGTGTGCATACAAACTCATGATGCAAGAATTAACTAAGTTAATTATGTTCTGCCTTGTAATTTTACTACATATTATAAATGTGAACTTTCAGCCTGTTATGGATATGGTTTAGAGCCTTACAATTCTACCATAGTTTCAATCTAATAAAATCGACGGTTGATGTTGAACAATCTAATAATGATCAGAAGCTATTGGAAAGATTGTCGAATATATAAGTATAAGAAGATGGAGATAACAATTGATTAAAATTTAAAATTTGAAATTTCTATTGGCGATGAGATATGATACCAGTTGATAAAAGATAAATATGATATTATATGAAAATAAGAAATAAAGATAAAAAATAAGAAGTATTTATAAAAAAAGGAAAAATTAAAGAAAGAAAAGCGAAAAGGCTTAAAAATTCCTGGAAAAAGAAAATATAGAAAGTGTTATGAAATAAGTGGATGTCCTATATGGGTTATAAGTCTGTATTCTTAATTACTACGAATTCTATCTTCCTAATTTGTGAAATTCTTAATTACTACGAACTCTATCTTCTTAATTTGTGGAGGACTCTAGTAGGGTTCCACTTGTGTAATTATATATATGTGACTTCTTATCAATAATAACGTACTCTCATATTCTCTTTTATATTTTGCTCGCTATTCCTTATCTTTTTTCTCTTTAATTTTATATTATTTTATAATACATTATCAACACGATTTCGTTCTACCTTGAGATTAATGATAAGCAAATAATATTTAAGTATTTCAATTTTACACGTACAAGGTATGCCTTAACATCTCCTTTTTAGAATTTTATTTATTATTATTGATTTCTGATTTGATCTTAATATATTATCAATTTGTATATTATTGTTCAACTATATTGTTGATCTTCAAATTTATTTGTGCTAATATACGATAAACAACTTTGAAAATTTGATAAGTATTTATTTCCATGACGAATAAATAAACATTTTAATATATTTTCTTATTATATATGTTTGATATCTAGATTTAATGTTTATTATAATTATAATAATATATTTAAGTATATGGTATTTTGTTTGATTAAATTATTCTACAATAGAATTATCTAATATAATTATTTTATTGTTACAGTTTTCTCCCATAATGTCAAATCTTACAAAACGTCAGTTTGTGGCCCTTGATATCATGGGCAAGAACTATTTATCTTGGATGTTGAGATACATTTAGATGCTATGGGTCTTGGAGGAAATCAAAATCGTGTTAAAGCGATGATTTTCCTTCGGCACCATCTTCATGAAGGATTGAAAATTGAATATCTCACAGTTAAAGATCCACTTGTTCTTTGGAACAACTTGAAAGAAAAGTATGATCACCAAAAGACTGTGATTCTTCCAAAAGCTCGTTATGAATGAATGTATTTACGATTGCAAGATTTTAAAACTGTGAGTATAATTCTATAGTTTTTCAAATTAGTTCTCAACCAAAATTATGTGGAGAAAAAATTACTGATAATGATTTATTGGAGAAGACTTTTTCTACTTTTTATGCCTCAAATGTGCTCCTGCAACAGCAGTATTGAGAAAAAGGCTTTAAAAAATATTCTAAATTAATTACTTGTCTTCTTATTGCTGAGTAAAATAATGAGCTCTTAATGAAAAATCATGAAGTCCGTCCAACTGAATCTGCTCCATTCCCTGAAGTGAATGGAACTGCATATAATAATGTGCGAAAGGATAGTGAAATCCGTCTAACTAGACATGAAGCATTTCCTGAAGCAAATGCAACAAATGAGCTTGGACGTGAACAAAGACTATATTCATCGTCGAGAACATTGGCGAAATCTTAGTTGAAAAAATATTCGTAGCAATCGTGGTGTTCATAAAGATAAAAATAAAAAATTATGCATCCCACCACAAGAAGTGGAGAAATAATGAGAAAAGATAAGCAAATATGAATAATGGATCAAATTAGAATTCAAAAAATATATGCCACCGATGTGGTGAGTAGTCATTGGGCATGTGCTTGTCGCACACCAAAACATTTTGTTGAACTCTACCAAGCTTCTTTAAAAAGGGGAAGAAAAAATAGAGATAAATTTTGCCCATAATTATGATGATTTAGAAGATGGTACTATTGATGTTACTCATTTTGATGTTGCTAATATCTTTAAGGAGCCTGATGGGAGAATTGACTACTTAATTGGTGATGGCAATGTGAATGCCTCAAAATAATTTGAGTTATTTATTTATTATTTTAGACTTCTTAATAATAGACATTTAATTTTAATTGATGTCTAGTTCTTTTGAGATAAATATTTAAATTTATTTATATTTGATTTGATTCAATTATATTCATAATTGATTATTATTATTTATTTATTTAAATTTATTATTGCTTTTATTTTTTTTCTTACAATATATTATTTTCGTGAAGAAATTATGGATGCAACTCAATCCTTATTTGGATTCAATAAAAAGGATGCAGATTTATGTATTATTGATTGTGCAACGATGCACAACATACTTAAAGATAAAAGGTATTTTTCCTATTTAATAATGGGTGAGGCATGTGTCAATACAATATTTGATAGTAAAAGAATAATTAAGGGCTCCGAAAGAGCAAATATATTACTACCTAGAGACAAATTTCATTATCAATGATGCATTATTCTCCCCCTCAGTCTCACAGAAATTTATTGAGTTTCTAAGATATTCACTTGAATGGATATCACATTGAGACAAAAGATGTAGATAATATAGAATATCTTTATATTACAAATATCGTACTAGATAAAAAATGCGTGTTAGAGAAATTGCTTTCTTTATCCTCTGGTTTGTATTACACGCATATTCGCACAATTGAAATTAATATGGTTATAGACCAGAAGTTTACAAAACCAAGTGCATTTAAAATTTGGCATGATCGATTGGGTCATCCTGAATCAATAATGATGCGAAAAATTCTTGAGTCCTCATGTGGACATTCATTGAAGAACAAAAGATTCTTCAAACTAGTGAATTTTCGTACTCTGCTTGTTCTCAAGGCAAATTGATTATTGGGCCTTCACCAAGTAAAGTTCAAATTGAATTAATAACATTTCTGAAACGTATACAAGGGGATATTTGTGGACCGATTCATCCAACATGTGGACCATTTAGATATTTTATGGTTTTGATAGATGCATCTACAAGATGGTCACATGTATATTTATTATCAACTCGAAACTTGGTATTTGCGAGATTATTTACTCAAATAATACAATTAAGAGCACAGTTTTCAGACTATGCTATTAAGACAATTCGTCTTGGTAATGCTGACAAATTTACATCTCAGGCTTTTAATGATTATTGTATGATAAATGGAATACTAGTTGAACATCTTGTTGCCCATGTTCACACACAAAATGGTATGGCAGAATCATTTATTAAATGACTGCAATTAATTGCAAGGCCATTAATTATGAGAACACAACTCCCTATTTCTATTTGGAGACATGCTATTTTACAAGCGGCATTCTTATTTGTATCAGGAACCAAATATTTTCCATCTAAAAATTATCATAAATACTCATCTTTACAATTGGTATTCAGTTAGGAACCAAATATTTCCCATCTAAAAATTTTTAGGTGTATGGTATATATACCAATTGCTCCACCACAATGTATAAAGATGGGTCCTCAAAGGAGATTGGGAGTATATGTTGGGTATGAATCTCTAACCATAATTAAATATTTAGAGCATTTAACTGGAGATTTATTTATGGCTAGATTTGTCGATTGCCATTTTGATGAATCAATTTTTTCACATTAGGGAGAGAAAATAAGCAGTTGAAAAAATAAATTAGTTGGAAAGAATTATCATTATCATATCAAAATTCTCGCACAAGGCAGTGTGAAATGAAAGTACAGAAGATAATTCATTTGCAAAAGGTTGCAAATCAATTGCCAGACACATTTACTGACCCAAAGAGAGTAACTAAATCTTATGTGCCAGCTACAAATGCTCCTATTAGAATTGAAGTCCTTGAAGGACAAAATGCATGTGCAAATGAGTCTAAGGCATGCCTAAAGCGTGGTAGACCAATCGGTTCCAAGGATAAATATCGTAGAAAAAAAAGGAGCTAATATTCAAGATGGCCACGCTCTAAAAGAGCAAACTACAGAAGAAGTTCTTGACATAACGAATAAGTTTTTAGAAGAAACTCAGGTACCTGAAATCATTGAAAATGATGAGATCTCAATAAATTATGTCATGTTTGGACAAACGTTGAACCGATATAAAATAAAAGTTAATGAAATTTTTGCATATAATGTAGCGCTTGATATTGTGAAAGATGATGATGATCTTGAACCTTTGTTTATCGAAGAATGTAAACAAAGAGATGATTGGGTTAAATGGAAAGACGCAATTGAGACAGAATTGAAGTCGCTCGAAAAGCATAAAGTTTTTGGACTAGTAGTCTAAACACCAATAAATGTTAAACCAGTGGGATACAAGTGGGTATTTGTGTGAAAACGAAATGAGAATAATCAAATTGTGAGGTACAAAGCAAGACTTGTTGCACAAGGTCTTTCGTAAAGACTTGGCATTGACTATGAGAATACTTATTCTCCTGTGGTGGATGCAATTATGCTTTTGTCACGACCCGTTTCCATGGGCCGGACCAGCACTAGGAACTGGGTAAGCTTAAGGCCCCCGAGGCCCGTAGTAAGCCTAATCTCTGATTTCAACACCATACTTATATGAAAATATTCTACAAGTTGGCCCATTTTATTTTTAGTGATTCAAACTATCACAAGGCCTTATTTTATTCAACTCAATCATTCCCATAAATTCTTACATACACTTAACATTATTGTTATTACAATCATAAATCTTAACATAACTGCGGATTTTCTACTACTGTATTACTACAAAGAATGCTAAATAATTCTATCAACAAAGAATGCTAAATAATTCTATCTTATACATTCACATAATCCTTTAAATAACCTCAAAGGAAAGAAAACTAATGCTCCAAACATATTCAACTGAGTCACAATTTCCTGAAACAATATAAGGGGATAAGGGGGGAAAGGGGTGAG
>CANUEX010053192.1:0-103102 GCA_948099535.1 Jatropha multifida
GCTGCTGAATCGCGAGCTGCAGTGGCTGGAGTTGGGTTACTCTGCTGCTGTAGGTGTGGCACAGAACAGGGGAGGAGAGGAGAGCGGCTGGAGCGCTGCTGGTGGCTGTGGCGCGGCTGAGGAAGGAAGAGGAGGCGACTGGCGGGCTGCTGGAGGAGGAACTGCAGCTGCTGCTCTTCTCTGCTGGAGGAGATGGTAGTGCTGCTGCAACAGAGAGGGAGACGGCGCAGGGAGAGAGGAAAGAAGAAAGAAAGAAAGAAAAGAGAAGGAAGGAGAAGAAGAAGAAGAAGGAAGAAGACTGGTGGTGCTGCGATGGAGGCGCAGGGAGGAGGGGCTGGAGATGATGGCGTCGATGGAGGAAGATGAAGGAATTTAAAGGAAAAAAAAAATAAATAAAAATATAATATAATAAAATAATATTAAAATATTATAAAGTTTTTAATTATTAAATAAAAACAAACCGTCCAAGGTAAGTTGCCGGGGAGAAAAGAATAGTGACGCACAGTGATTTTCAAAAATATCTGATTCGGGTCTAATTAAAATTAATTCCGTCCAATTAAAGAAATATTGGTCCGATTTTATTCAATTAACGGTTATTTAATAAATTTTCGGGCGAACCAAAAATGATTTTCGATCCCCATAATATTACGTGGCGTAATATTATTGGCTAATAATTAACAATTTAAATTTAAATGGGAATGTTTCGAAATAAAAATTTCAGGGTATTATATCAATACTGTCACATTAAATTTAATTTAAAATATTCTAGAAACAAATCAATTTAATTTTAATTTTTATTAAAACGTTAACAAAAAATATTATTAAAATATTAATAGTTTAATTGAATATTATAAAAATATTGAATAAAAATATTTCAAGAATTTTCTTTTATTGTATATCTGTTTTAAAAATTTAAAAAAGCAACTCTATTTTTTTAGAATTTAAAAATATTTAGTTATAAAAAATATTTGAATAAATATTCAACCAAAATATAAAAAAAATAAAATTCTAGATTTTCACTCCTTTCATCTTTCTAATTTTTTTAGAAATTTTTAGTATTTTATTTTATTTCATTTTTCTACCATTTGATTGGATTTTGAATATATTTTAAATTTTTTTTTACAATTATTTTAACGATGTAAATTATTTTATTTTATTTAATTAATATTTTTATATTAATTTAAATACCGCGCGCGAAGCGCGGATTAACGATTAATAAATATATAAAAGCTCAGTCTTGAAAGCTTCAGTGGCATAATTTTAGGATATTGAGGAGCTAATATGATACCATACTAAAATAAATGTTAATTTGAAACTGTTTTTATTTTAAGATAATTATTTTTTAACATAATTTATAGGGAATTTGAATCAATATCATTAAAATCAAAAGTAATCAGACCAAATTACCCTTTATTTCAAAATCAAGAATAACTTTATTGTATCTAATGTAAATAAGGGTTATATTTAAAAAATATCATTTATTATCTCTTTAAACAAAACTATTTATATTTTAAAATAAAATTATCATCTAGAAATGACTTATATTTTAATAGAGATAGTGATAATTAGAGTGGAAACAGCCATTAGCCACCATCCAATGGGAACTAATCCATAAACCAAAATGATTCATGCATGTGTTTAGGTCACTTAAAGTGTGATAATCCAGAATTATATTATTTATTATTTTAACTACATGATTTAGGAAGTTGAAAATCTCCATTTGAGGCATCCTGTCAAATGGTCCTGTGGCAAATCCACTCGGATAATTAAATGAGTATAGGTAATAATAGAATCAGACCTCCAGCCAACAGATAAAGTTTTTTTTGAAAGATTGTTACTCTTTTATCCTTTTCTTTTTCTCAATAAATGGTAAAAAATATTCTTATTAAATTTGTTTTTGATTAATTTGATATATAAGATGAGATTCATGTGTAGATAAGTGTTGCCTGTAATGATAATTAGTATAGAACTTTAAAAGTAAATAAAATAAAATAAAAAAGACTTGCTTAAATCGGTATATGGGCTAATTTCATATACCAAATCAATAAAAAATAATCATTCATTATGTAAAAAAAAAAATAAAACTGTAACCATTTCTTAAAGTAAAATAGGTTAAAGTATAAATAATTTGTTTTAAAAAAAATTATTTTTATCAATTTGATCCACATCTGGGTCCATGGATTATGGAAACTGCTTCCCACAAGATCTAATCCTGTTAGGAGATGGGTGGAAGTCGATGCCAAATGTCCTCTATGCGGTGAAGGTGTTGAATCGATGGATCATGTGTTGATGAATTGCCCATTAACGAAGAAAGTGTGGTTACTATCTCCATTAAAGTTCAGAGGGGAAATACAAAGGATGGTTATTTGGCGTGGCCTAGAACTAAAATGCAGCAGTTGGAAGATCCTCAAATCGAGCTCATTGCAATAATAGCTTGGGCCCTTTGGTTTGCCACAAAATGTTCTTATCTTCCAAAATAAACTTTTGTAGCTCCTGATATTTGTAACATGGCTTTTAGTGTTCTTTTTGAGTGGAGTAATCCTAGTAAATGCCATATTTTTTTAAATTTATGTTAGAGAACGTCATGTTCACTTTTTAATTTAAATTTTTGTCATTTTGCATTTATTTTTACTTTTATGCTTTTTTTTATTTTGTTATGCATTAGTTTATTAGGAAATCAGAGTTTTATTGGCTTTGTATTTTTTTTTTATTAATTTTCTATTTTAATTATTAGTGTTTCTTTTTGTATTAATTTTCTAGTTTAATGCTCCGTTTCTTTTTTTTCTTTGTTGCTACGTTTTTTTTGTAGCAAGATCTCTTCTTCTTTTTTCGTTTCTTCACTTTTTGTCAGCATTCTTGTTTTCAGTTTCTATTTTTCTATTTTTCGTTTCTTCATTTTCAGTAAACTCTGGCTTTTATTTTTCATTTCTATTTTGTGATTTTATTTTTGTATAAGCGTATCAACAACTTAATTTTTATCGGAAAACTGTCATCACCATAGACATTGTTTATGTTTTGTGGAGACAATGTAGGACTTTCGATTCTATTTGGATTGATATATATATATATATATATACCGTATTTACTGATATTGTATATATATACATAACATATTTACTTGATTTGATTCAATGTGTTATTTGGCGTATATATATTTATTTTGTATTTAATTGATTTTACAGTATGTATCGATATATTATATATATCGTATTTATTGTCGTTATTATCATCCTCGTCGGTCATCATCCTCATTGTTGAATCATATAAGTTGTATAGAAATTTGTTCTCCTAAATTTCGTGCTTCTTTGTTTCCTTTTTTTTCTTTTAGGATTCTTTTTTTTTTTTTAAGGATTTTCTTTTCTTCGATCTTTCTTCTTTTCAGCGTTTCCTTTTCTCCTATTTTTTAGTGTTTTCTTTTTTTCAGCATCATGTTATTTGAGGTTATTTTAGATATTTTTATTTTTTCTTTGACCAAATATGTTAGTTTCTCAATTTTTAATATTTCAGGACATTTGCTAAAAACTAAAACATTAAATATGACATTTGCCTGATGGCTCCTTTTGAGTCTTAACACGTGGTCGATACAGGTCCAATAAGGCAAGCCTCTCTGGAAAATGGCTCATGGTCGCCGCCAAAAGTAGTGGATGCTGCAATCAGAGAGGGTATTAGTGTGAGCTTGGCCTTTGTGGCTCGTAATGACGCTGGCGAGGTCTTGGTAACAGGTTTGAGAAGGATGCGACAACTCCTATCATTGGAAGAAGTTGAGGTTGAAGCTGCTAGCTTTGCAACTTCAAGATCAGTGGAGTTGGTGTTCAATTAGATCGTGCTTAAGTCGGACTGCCTTGCTTGGTAAATCAGTTTAACAATAATTTTTTCCCATGCTCTGAGTTGTGAACTAGAATGCTAAACTTGAGTCTGGTTACTAATTCTTTTGCATCATTCTCTTGTATGCATGCCTTTAGAACTTGTAATAAGGTGGCACATGCCCTTGCTCAAATGGCTCTTACTAGTGAAGTAAAAGAGCTCATGTTTGTGAAGTTCCCCTCCCCTATTGATGTTATTGTTTTGGAGGATTTTGCTCAGTTTATGAAATGATCCATTTTTGTGACAAAAAAATATATTAAAGTCATAATTATGATTAAAATAATATAAAAATGGATTCTATAAGAGGAAATGCAAAACAAAACAAGTATTATAATCCAAGTATTTAAATTAGAAGTTAAACATAACTCTTTTTGTATATAAATTATCTTAGGGACAAGCAACTGCTTGATTCGTGGTGCAATGGTAGCGCGCCTAACTTCAGATCAGAAGATTGCGTGTTCGATGGGTATCGGGTTCAAATCCCAATTTTTTTTAATTCAAAACTGAAGGCTTTCTTCTTTGCGGTTATTTCCACTAAATATTATCCCAATTTTTTTTAATTCAAAACTGAAGGCTTTCTTCTTTGCGGTTATTTCCACTAAATATTTTTATTTCTCAAATAGACCCTTTAGACATACTTTTGTTTTTACCCTTAACCCTAAATCTTTCTTTATTTATGTTTCATCCCCTACTATTTCCACAGAACTTTTCGACAAAAACTCTCCTCTACTTGACCTTTTACTTCTTAGCGCAAACATCCACTTCTGCTGAAGAAGCAAGAAGATGCCATTGAATCTGTCACACTACACTCTGCAACTCTCGGCGCTCAATTCTTCTTCCTTTGCACTCAATTTTTCACAAATCTACAATCCTGTCCTTCCATGGCTTCCACAGGAAAATCTCCACAAGTTCCGGATATCCTGCGTCTCGTCCCGACCCGCAAAACTTGTTCATAGCAGCGATGAATCGCAGGCCGAAGAGTTTGTTCGGGACCTGATGAGGAGTTTCAGTGATAAACAACCGTTGGTGCGTACATTGAACAAATACGTGAGGATCATAAGGACTGAGCATTGTTTTTTGCTGTTCGAAGAGCTTGGCAAGCGTGACAAATGGCTCCAGTGCCTTGAGGTATAATAGTTTATGACTTTTTGTTTCAATTTTTATGTTATTTTAGTTTGTGGTGATAATAATCGTCAATTGCTTTGTTAAATTTCTTATATTGCCTATCTTGGGTTTGGTTTGATTTGTTTGTTTTGTTTTTCCCCTTTAATTGCTTTCTGTTGATTAGAGAATGAGAATTTTTACTGAATAAGGACTTTTCATAACTATAATCATATAAAGCTATATTACAATGCTGTAGGATGACATAGCAATTTATCCATGTTTAATTATAATACATTTCCATTAAAAGCATTATGTGAAATGATTAGGGTCTCTTATTTAGGAATTTTACGTTCAGGTGTTTAGATGGATGCAGAAGCAACGTTGGTATGTAGCTGATAGTGGTATTTATTCCAAGTTGATTTCTGTCATGGGAAAGAAAGGTCAAATCCGGATGGCTATGTGGCTTTTCTCTGAGATGCGTAATAGTGGGTGCAGGCCAGATACTTCGGTTTATAATGCACTTATCACAGCCCACCTCCATTCCAAGGATAAAGCAAAGGCTTTGTTGAAAGCTCTTGGTTACTTTGAGAAAATCAAAGGTATGGAACGATGTAAGCCCAATGTTGTTACTTACAACATTCTTTTGAGAGCTTTTGCTAAAGCTGGAAATGTGTCTCAAGTTAATGCTTTGTTTAAAGATCTTGACGAGAGTGTTATTTCCCCTGATATTTATACATTTAATGGTGTTATGGATGCCTATGGAAAAAATGGTATGATTAGAGAAATGGAATCGGTACTTTCTCTCATGAAAAGTTATCAATGCAAGCCTGATATTATTACATTTAATTTGCTGATTGACTCTTATGGGAAGAAACAAGCATTTGACAAGATGGAACAAGTTTTTAAGAGCTTGCTGCATTCTAAAGCAAAACCAACTTTGCCCACTTTTAATTCCATGATAATGAACTATGGCAAGGCACGGCAGAAAGAGAAAGCAGATGGTGTTTTTCAGAAGATGATCAAGATGAAACACACGCCAAGTTTCATCACATATGAGTGTCTTATCATGATGTACGGCTATTGTGACTCTGTTTCCAAGGCTAGGGATACTTTTAATGATATGGTTGAATCGGGAAAGGAGGTCAAGATTTCAACCCTAAATGTAATGCTTGATGTTTACTGTAGGAATGGTTTGCCATTGGAAGCGGATTTACTCTTAGAAAACGTGCGTAGTATTGGAATACTACCTAATTCATCAACATATAAGCTCCTTTATAAGGCCTACACTAAAGCTAACATGAAGGAGCTTGTGCAGAAGCTGTTGAAGCATATGGATAGAGATGGTATTATACCCAATAAGAGGTTCTTCCAGGATGCTTTGGGAGCTTCTAAGTCGTTACCGGCAAGTTCAAATTCTGCTGCTCCCACCATTGCTCCAAGTGGTCCACAGAATCCTGTTAAGATTTAGATTAATTTGTTTATTCTTCTAACCTTTTCCTAGTCAAGTGACACCGAATGTAGACGTGCAATTTGCAAAGAAGCAGTTGTGCAGTTCAGCATCTAATTGCTTGGTCCATAGTCGATGTGGTATGTACTTTGAGTTCTTGCTTGTACATATCCTTTATTTTGTTATAAGAGTATTCATTTTCTAATCTTTACTTCTGCTTCATAACTCAATCCATTCTGTTTAATTCAACATTCTTGAATGGTACGTTGCTGTACGCATTCATCCAATTGATGCTTTGTTTCTTCTTTTACTAACAATAACATTGCTTGTTGGGTTTGAAATGCAGTTCAAACTATGCCCTAAACCCAACCATTAAGATGATATATCGATTAATATTTGTGAAAGTATCCAATGATGCGGAATAATGTTGAACTTATGACAAGTAATCAACATCATCTCCTCCCTTTTCACTTTTTAATTTGTCGGTTTTCTCGTCATTCCAAGTGCTTATCCCTATTTCAAATGCTTTCTTTTATCGTTTATTTAGGCAGTCAAAAAGCATCAACAAAACTGATTTGTGCCAATTGTTTATATGCATTTTAGGTTAATCTTAGGTCTATCCTGTGCCATTGAACAAAAAGAATATCATCTTTTAGAAATAGAATTTCTTTTTGCGTGTTCTTGTTATTCCGACCCACAAACAGACTAAGATTTCTACTAAATAATTCTAAATAATACCCTTTCAACCCATTTTGAAGTTGTCACTTCAGTTATGCTCTGAAATGATCGTTGGTAACTTTTATTGGTAGAGTTCTTTCATCAACTGACATAATAAACTTCTTAATTTTTTCAGTAACCTGACCTTTTTTGTCTTGAATTCTTGGTATTTGATTCCATTTCCATGCAGGTATCATGTAGCCTTAAAAGGAACCCAAATTGAACATACAACCCAGTAGATGCAGATTAGAACAGTCGAGTGAATGCTGAGATACCTATTAGCAAAAGGAAATAGAGATCTTCCTACTTTTCGCAATGGCAAATGGTTACCTTTTGCTTATAGTTCATGAAGTGCAAAATTGCAAGAGTTTCATGCTCCGTCCGATCAAACTCACTGGGGAAGACTTATTTCTCAATTGTATGGTATAACGTCGTTAAACAAGGATTTCCCTTTATCATTATAGCATTCACAAGCTGCAACTTGAATGCTTATTTAGCTAACGAGGTTTTGCATCTGTAACCTGGTGCGCCCTGTATTCATTTCAACATCAAGTATATAAATTGAGAACCATGTTTATAATTCCTAGCTCTTAAAATGCTAGTAGATTTGTTTCTTAGCATCCTCAAACTGGGGAAATGTACTATGATTTACCAGAAAGAAGTTCCATTAGGAGTTGCAATCCTCTTAATTTTTACAGGTAAAACTTGATGAAATACCTTCTTAAAACTGGAAGTTATGCTGATTTTAACCAAACAAGTGAATTCAATAAAATTTTGTGAAATTCATTTATAAATTTATATTTTTATGTTTGTAATGAAAAAAATATATAAATTTTAATTTTAAGAATTTAATTCTATAGAATTGAATATAACTACACTAATTTTCATAAAAATAGGTGAAATTTCAAAATGAATTTCACAAAACTAAGCGATTCAACTTTTTTATGACAAAACTACCTTTTTCTTTTTACAAAGTTAATTTTTCAATTTTTTTTTACTTATTTAACTTATTTATTTTATTAAATTTGACCAATACCATTTAATATTTTAGAAAAATATTTTCTTATTATTATGTTTTTATTTTAATATTTTTGTCTTTTGTTTTAATATTTTTTAGTTCTTTTTTACTATTGAGGACAGAAATTCAAGTTAAATATACATTTATGACTAAATTAAATGCTATAAATTTATTAATATTACTTTTATTTATTGATAAAAACATAAAAAGGTTAAAAAGCGTAACATAAGTATAGTTGATATTTTGTTATTTATTTTTATGAAACTATTATTTCAATGATATTTTAGGAAACAAATGTAAATGAATTTTCAATTATGAATTTGTTCCAAACATGATTTTATGGAATTCAATTGAATATATATTTTAAATAAATCATACTAAACATAAAAAATTCATTTCGCAAATAAATTCTATATTTTGAATTCCTTTATACCAAACGGAGCCTAAGAGATGAAATCTTAGACTCAATTTAAAAGATCAAATTTCAAGAGTGCTTAAGTTGCTAATTGCAATATTGTTCAGAACCTTAACAACTGATTCAATTCCATGTAAAGCAAGACCACCTACAAATTGAATATACGCAGTCATTAAAGGATCCAATTCTCTGTAACTGAAAAGCAGCTAAAGCAAGATATGCACAGATCAATCTGCAGACTAATTAATTAAAGTTATGCATGAAGGAACCTGCAGATTGTATAAACAATTTCTTGTATTAAATAATAGTCGATTGTTCAGTTAACGGAAGTACATTCAGACAAGCCCTTAGTGGCAAGTGCTTCATATATATTTTTCTTAACTCTTAAATGAATGACATGAACCAAATTAACCCTCTTCTGACTCTGCAATCAGCAATTGACAGAAGTAAGAGAACACAACAGAAGAGCCTTCAAAGTGAGAAAATCTATCCAAACAAAATGAAGCAAAGAAGAAGAAAGCCATTATAGAGAGCATACTCTTTGTATCTCAAAATCTTACCATTTATAGCTTCCATGTTGTCTTCCTTGTAGACACCAAGCGGTGAGCCACGGACTGAAAGAAGCATTTCTCCTGGCTTAGGCAATCTTAGGGTCTTGGGTGTCATTCCAATAGACAACCTCTGGCTGCTTGCCTGCATCAAAATTTGAGTTATCTTAATCACTTCAGAAATCTGAAGTACTTAAAAGAGGCAACCAAATTTCCTTTAGCTTGAAAGTATGTAATTATCATCTGAATTTCCAATAGAATAATCCTTCGAACTTCTGAATGCATCTCACCAGATCAGGTCCCAGATAAGTTGTTCTTCCAAGAAGCAATCTAACAACCCGCTAAATCATCTAGTTAACGATTACAGCATATCATAAAATAAAATGAAGAGTCTTGTAATAATTTAAGAAATTGTCCGACAGAATTAAGGATTTATTAAGGAGAATTATCAGGAATTATCATGATAGACCTGGTTCCCAATATTATTAATTAGATTCCATAGTCGCTACTTAAAACTTGAATCCTACCAGAATCAAAATTTTCCTTGTTTCTTATGGAAGTTCTTCACAGACTAGCAACAGACACATAAAGGAAGTTCCAAAAGGTAAAAGCATGTGTATCTAGTCTCTTTTAGCATTTATTTTATGTTTACAGTAAGTCAACAGCAAAACTTTTTTCTGGCAAGGGGAAAATAAAAAGAGAAAACAAAGAGAGAAAAGCAAACCCCAGGAGTTCGAAGACCATCTGCAAGCATCTGAGAATCTGATGGCCCCTCCAAAACCTATGAAATAGAACATCAAAATTTAGTGTAATAAGCAGAATTTAAAGCAAGCTTCTTGATGTTTGAAGCATGCTGAAATCTCAGAAAGAGAACACATTTCTGTTTGCCAAATGTTAAAACTAAAACAGAGGGTAGAAAAGGTAAGAAATATGAAAACTCTTCTGCTTTGGGCCAAGCGATTCTTGACTGCTCAAGAATTTGCCATAGTTTCAGATTTTTCATCTTCAACCAGCAAATGCCCTTTCAAAAAATAAAAATGCAGTGAAAAAAGTAATATAGAACATACGAAATCTTTTATCTGCAGACTGTCAACTCCTAACAGGCTTGTTCTCACTGCCACAAATCAAGTAATCCATGTCAAATAAAACCAAATCAAGAAATCAATTGTCAACCAAAAGAGACAAGAAAACTTCACCATTACTTGCATCACTTGATAATTCAAAGCCACCAAGAGGATAAGCTATGGACAGTCGATGTAGAAGAGAAGCATGAAAGTCTCTTCCATCAGGAGCTTGGCTCATTGATAAGTTATCATCTTTATTGTTCCACTGCATTTCAAATTGTCCATTATCACCATTTCTCATGATAGATAAGTTTGGAAGGTTTTCTTTGAAGAATTGAAGAGCAGGGGTTTGCAGTTGTTCCTCGTTAAAATATGAGCGGAGCAAACGCAACCCAGTTAGTGAATGTTCAATCTCCACATCACGTATACCCCTGATTGCAGCTTTTTGGCGCTCAACTTTATTTTTGGGGAGAAGAGGTCAAAAACCAAAGAAAAGAAACATTTAGCAGTAGCTCTTACTTTTGCATTGCAGAAAAATGGAATATATAGGCCATGAAACTAAATCCAAATGAAAAGCATAGATTAAGCAAAAAGCCATAAAAGAACCAAATTTTGCAAAATTCATTATGAAACTGCTAATTAAATTGTTAGGCAAAAAATAACTAAAAGAAGGAAAGACGAAGGAAGCTTGAAAAAGAATTGTGACCTTCCTGGTCTATCAATGGCAACTGTTTTTCTGTTTCTACAATTTGGGGCTGATTGGCGTCATTAGAACTAGGCCCAGGCGAGGATGCAGCTTCTTTCACTGTCCTTTTAACTCTTCGTCTCGCCATTAATTACTTCACAAAAAAAATTAGTAAATTAAACAGAAATAGAAAAACCCTAATTGAATCGAAACGCATCTAAGAACTGCACAAACCGAAGATTTTGAACAATCTTGAATAGATGGGTAAAAGATGAATGGCTGAGATAGAAATTGTCTCTGGTGGAGAATGGTTATGGCAGGTAAGAAGCGCAGCAACTTCTTATGCTTTACTCATCGATCCCCAAATGGAAGCTTGAATTTGATTCTGAAACTTCTTTGATTTTGGCACACCACTGTAGTAGGGAATTTGAATCCAAGGAGAGGGAAGAACCTGTTATTTATTTATTTTAAGAAATTTTTTATACGATATATTTAAAAGAAATTTTTTATGTAAATTAATTTTATCTTACATTAACACATTTAATACCCTTCAAAAGAATACATTTAGCGGAAATGTTTTACTAAAATATTAAAGAGAGCCGTAACAAAAAAATATATATATTAAAGAAAGCTGGAGATTGAAGTTCTTTACCCCCATTAATACCATACCTGTTGTTTAAAAAAAGAAAACCTAATCAAATTTATTCTATGTTTCAATAAAATTTAATAAATAAGTGAGAAATAAAGGATATATCGGCCTGTTTGTCGATAGATTTTTAAATAATTTTTATAATTTTGACTTTTTTATTATAGTACTTGATATCATGTAAATTTATTTGACTTATAAAAATAAATTAATTCATATAATATTTAATTTTTAATATTTTATAAAAAAATATTTAAATAAATAGCTAAATGCTACTAAAAGTGATAATAAATAGATATATCATTTCATGAATTTGATCGACAATTTCAATGTTTTATCGAATGCATGATCTAAGAATTTCAAAAATAGAAAATCTCAATGTTCACTCTTTTTCTTTTTTTTTTTCTTTTAGGTATTGGGAAAAGGGATTTAAAGCTAGATTATTATCAAATTGAATAAACACTTATATCATGTTGTGTTCTGCTTTTTTACTGGTTAATTGTCCATTATATTGCTTATTTTGGGATTCTTTTCAGCATTATCTTGCTAGCAATATAAGAAATTTTGGTCCATTCGATTAAATAAATTCTACTTTGAATGCTCATGCATTATAAAAATGTAGGCTATATTTTGTTTCCAGCTTCTCTTCCATTTCGTTGTCAAGACTTCCTTTTATGACTATATTTTGTTTATATTACCGCTATACTTGGATGTTGTGGTATCGGTAATTGTGTCGTTAATCAAATGTTGGCTATTAATGAAAAGTTAATATTTCTACAGCAAGATTAGTTCCTCAAGAATGCCTGGGAAATGAGAGAGTCAATGCCAAACGGATGTTCGGAATCTCTATATAAACAAATGTGTTAAGTTTTAAAGAAAAAAGTTGGAGAAACTTCTGATAAAGTGTGCTTCATTTGGCAAATTTTTACTTGCAAAGATTGTGATATATGCATAAAATGTTATAATTCATTCTGGCTGCTAGGTGGCATCTCTTCAGTTTAACTTCAACATGGTATTGTTTTAATGCTATTGGCACATTAAAAAAATTAGCACCATCTTTCCACTGCAGTCAAAAAAGTATGGGCAACATATATTATTTTGTACTTTCTTGGTCTTGTAAAATTGAGATATATAAAGAGTTCATCTTCTTATTTATGAATGTGATTGGGTATTTAAATTGTTGCATATAATTAAAATACTTTTTATTAAAAATTATTGTCCCTTCTAAATAACTCAGAAATATAGCAATGAAAAAAAAATTAAACATTCAAGAACTCTGTGGCCCAATGGATAAGGCGCTGGTCTACGGAACCAGAGATTCTGGGTTCGATCCCCAGCAGAGTTGTTTTTGTTTTTCAAATTAACCATTCAAGCATCAGCCAATATCTTGCACATCTACTCCCAGCTATCTTATCTTCGGGAATGGGTACTGTCCTTCCTGATTTAATTTCTAATTCTCTACGACTATTTGATTCTGGATAACGCAAGTTTAGGATTATCATTTAAAAAAAAAACTTATTTATAAATATGAATGCTTTTATCTAGTAATCTGTATCTTCATTGCAATAATGAATAAATTTATAAATCCGCAGCAAAGTGCGGACATCTCTTTGCTTGTGTTGGTTCCTACGTTTGGATCTTGAATCGACGAGAAATTGCCCAGCCAATTCCAGCATATTTCAGTCAAATAAAAAAAAAAGCCGCCAAAATTAGTTGAAATCTTTACTAGAACTGGAATTGATGCCGGAACTGGTTAACCAAAATCGAATCAATCGATATAAATTTTACCATTTTAATTATAGCAATTGAAGTTATACAAACAAAATAAATATATATTTGTCATTGTCAAATAAGAAATATAAATTTATGAAATTTTGTGGGGGATGCTATTGCTAAGAGTGCTATTATGAACCCACGAGGCCTGCTGATGGTTGATTCTCCTTTTCCACGGTGCGTGAATTACTGGCAGCAGACATGGTGGGGGGGTATTTGGCCTTGAGGATAAATAATACATTTTGAATATTTGCGGGTTACTTTATATGAACGCTTCAAGCACTTATTTATTGGGCTTAAATTTTTACTAGGAAGCTAAGATTTAATTTGCAGCTCCCTCCATTTTTGTTTTGTCAAGAGATTGCTTCAATTAAAGTAAAATATGTACAAGTAAACTAGTTCCCAGAACCCATCCTGTGGAGCTGCCTAATAGCGTTTTTGTTTTTCTTCGTCCAGTCATTGATGGAGATTTCCTCTTCTGTTTCTTCAGCTTCAGATCTTTATGCCTTTCTTCTTCAAACAAACCTCAAATCCAAGAACCTATCAGTGTGCAAATCAATCCATGCCCAGATGATTAAATTAGGCCTCAACTTTAGTATCTACTTAATGAACAACCTCATTAACTTTTATGCGAAATCCGGGTATATTGTTGATGCCCGCAATGTATTTGATGAAATGCCTGTAAAGAGCACATTCTCATGGAATACGATTCTTTCGGGGTATGCAAGACACGGCAAACTAGATAAAGCCCTTCATTTGTTTGATGAAATACCTGATCGTGATTCTGTTTCTTGGACTACAATGATTGTGGGTTATAATCAAATGGCTTGTTTTGAAAGTGCAATAAATATGTTTGTAGACATGGTTACGGATAAAGTGTCACCTTCCCAGTTTACTATAACTACCGTACTTTCTTCATGTGCTGCTTTAAGAGCTCTACATATTGGAAAAAAGATTCATTCTTTTGTCGTTAAGTTAGGCCTTAGTGGGTATGCTTCTGTGGGGAATTCACTTCTGAATATGTATGCAAAGGCTGGTGACTTGGATATGGCTAAAATTGTCTTTGATAGGATGAGACTGAGGAGCATTACAAGTTGGAATATTATGATTTCATTGCATATGAATTCTGGAAGAATTGACCTTGCCCTTGCTCAATTTCAGCAAATGAGTGAGAGGGATATAGTTACTTGGAATTCAATGATTGCAGGATATAATCAGCATGGTTTTGATAAGGAAGCACTAGAACTCTTCTCTAGCATGTTACAGGATTCTTCTTTGAAACCTGATAAGTTCACCTTAGCAAGTACTTTATCAGCCTGTACCAATATTGAGAATATGAATCTTGGGAAACAAATTCATAGTTATATTATCAGGACAGAGTTTGATATTTCTGGGGCTGTTCAAAATGCTTTGATATCAATGTATGCAAAGACTGGCAGGGTTGAAGTCGCTCAGAGGGTTGTAGAGCAAAGTGAGATTTCAGATCTTGATGCTATAGCCTTTACTGCTCTATTGGATGGATATGCCAAGCTTGGGGACATAACCCCAGCCAGACAGATTTTTGACTCATTGAGAAACCGTGATGTGGTTGCATGGACAGCCATGATTGTAGGTTATGTGCAGAATGGCCTAAATGATGATGCTTTGGAGCTTTTCAGAGCAATGACTAAAGAAGGACCCCGACCAAACAGTTTTACTCTAGCCGCTATGTTGAGTGTCAGTTCAAGAGGGGCTTCTTTGAATCATGGCAAACAAATTCATGCAAGCGCCATAAGATCAAGGGAAGATCTGTCGATTTCTGTGGGCAATGCGCTGATTACAATGTATGCAAAAGCTGGAAGCATTGAAATTGCGCAGAAGGTATTTAATCTCTTATGTTGGAACAACGATACTCTCTCTTGGAGTTCTATGATTATAGCTTTGGCTCAGCATGGCCTTGGAGAAGAAGCTATAGAGCTGTTTGAGAAGATGTTGGCACTAGGTATTGAGCCTGACCATATAACTTATGTTGGTGTGCTGTCAGCTTGTACGCATGTAGGATTAGTGGAGCAGGGTCGGAGCTATTTTAATTTGATGGCAAGTATGCACAAGATTGAGCCAACTTCAAACCACTATGCATGCATGATTGACCTATATGGCCGAGCTGGATTGCTGCAAGAAGCATTTAAATTTATAGAAAACATGCCTATTGAACCAGATGTTATAGCTTGGGGTTCACTGCTATCTTCTTGCAAGGTTTATAAAAATGTTGATCTGGCAAAAATTGCGGCAGAGAGATTGCTTCTTATTGAGCCTGACAACAGTGGGGCATACTCTGCCCTTGCCAATGTATATTCAGCTTGTGGAAAATGGGAAGATGCAGCTAAAATTAGAAAGTTAATGCACGATAGAGGAGTAAAGAAAGAGCAGGGATCTAGTTGGCTTGAGATCCAGAATGAAGTTCACATCTTTGGAGCTGAAGATAGTCTTCACCCACAGAAAGATGAAATCTATAAAATGATGGATAAGATCTGGGAGGAGATTAAAAAAATGGGTTTCATTCCAGACACTGATTCTGTATTGCATGATCTTGAAATAGAGGTGAAGGATAAGCTTCTAAGATATCACAGCGAGAAACTTGCTATTGCTTTCGGGATAATAAGTACTCCAGAAAAAACTACACTGAGGATTATGAAGAATCTCAGAATCTGTAATGATTGTCATACAGCTATTAAATTTATCTCCAAGCTTATGGCCAGAGAAATAATTGTGAGAGATGTTACTCGTTTTCATCATTTCAAGGATGGTTTCTGTTCTTGCCGTGACTATTGGTAGGCATAAGGAAGGGATCTGAAGAAAATTTCAATTTGTATGTTAAAAAACTTGATGTATTTTATCACGTCTACAAAAGGCTGGTCCTGACATATTAAAGAGGCACTGTTTTGATTGATTTTTCAGTTCTTAACATTCTGCTACCCACTTTACTTGACTTTGAACTCTGGTAACTGAGGCCAGTGGCAGAAGATTCTGGGCATGAGTTTGTTGCTGTTCTCATAGCCTTGAAGATTTATCCCATTTGCTTCAGAAGGCTTGTTTTCCTGGAGATAGGATTCACATGTTCTGATTTGCTGAAAAATCTCAACAGTATGCGGCATAATTGTTCACAACCATCAGTATAGCATCTCAAAAGCTGGTAATACATTCATTGACCTTTATAACTTTCTTTCAAAGTCTGGTAGAACTATCTGAATGTTTTTTTGTCTTTGATTTATAAGCAATTAACACTTCAGCATCTTATGTGAAAATTGGTTGATAGAAAATATAGTTGATTGGATATTTATGCTCTGTTTCAGAGATGAGTTAATTAAATAAACATTTAAGGCTACTTTTAGAGTATACTAACTGAACGAGATTAATTTGAATCATTATTTCTGCTTTGCTTTGGAGAAATTTGATCATTCGAAGAATACACTTAAATATATTAACTAATTTTGTAACTTGGAGATTGATGTTATTTTTAATTTTAATTTCTTTTGACACGAATTAATTCTCCTCTTTTCTATAAAAGTCAATTTCTTTGATTCAAAATATTTGCAGTATTTTTGTTTCACGCTTCATCTTTTGTTCATCATTGTACAGGGGAGGCGAAGAATGAGAAACTTGACATGCTTAATCCTAAAGTTCATGAAAAAGATACTATAGTAAGTGGGAAACAAATAAAAAATAAATAAACCAATTTTTATCTTTCTCGATATAGATTTTTATTATGTGGTCTTATGTTACCACCATGAGAGTCTCCATTCAATGTAATTTATTATGCAATCTGAAACTTCAATCTTTTCCTCATTTTTTCTTCTCAGATGTCATTAATACACAGAGAATGTGCTCTGTAACTTGTCTGTTGTAAATGGATAATGGATTAGTGCCAAATCATACAAAATAAAGGTAATATCTACAACTATGTTATTTTCTTAGCTATGTTGCCTTTAAAGGTGCTTTGGTGTGAGAACTCGTTTTTGCCTAGTATTTGGACCTATGATTCTTGATACTACTGAGTGTGATTATTGCTGAACTGGTAGTCATCTATTTATTTTTTCATAAAAAAATAAGTGTGAAACGTACTACCGAGAAGTTTATAAAAGAAAACTTCGCCATGTGAAAAATTGTTAGTTTCTTTGGAATCTTGATAATGTAATTTTATTTGCTTCAACTCCTCCAATATCTCCATTTTCTTTAAATAGAATCAAAATAAATATTCTCTGTAGTTTATTAAAGCAACCTATTTTGGTTATTCCAAGCCGCACATGAACTTGATCCTGGACTTTATTCTAGAATTTATACATGGAGCACATAAGTTCCTTTTCATTATATATAGTACAAAAATTTAGTCTCTTTATTACTTATAAAAGTTACTTACTCCTTGAATATTGAAAGCTACCAAGTTGGTTATGTGTGTGTGTGTATATATATGGTGCATATATGTCTGTTATCTCAACTAATAATCAAACTTGGTATAGTGGTGGAGAATGAATGAATATAAATTCAAGGCATCAACTGCAAGTCCGTTATGTTGAAGTGCACAAAGAGTTTAGGACTGTATGAGAATTTTATGATCCACATACTATAAGAATACATAAAATTTTGCTCATTTTTGTTAGCCAAATTGTAGGCCTGTGTACTTGTTTATTTCTTCCCCCCAGCGTTCCTGCTATTTGAGATTAGATATAGAATTTCGAGGATTTCCAGTTATGATTTTTTTTTTTTTTAAATTCTTTTTCCAAGCGAAAAAATTAGAACTTGGGCTGTAGCTTTTTTTTTTCCTTCTCCATTTCTTTTGGCAATCTCTTTATATACTTCACGTACACAGGTTCTGCACCTTCTTTTGACGTTTTTATTTATCTGTCATAATTTTTCTAAATAAGAAAACAAAGTCACTGTTTTAGATTTTCTGAGTCATTAATTGACAAAAAGATATAGTTTTGGGCTTTCCTCAAGTTCTTTGAGAGAAAGGAAGCTCTTAGGCAATGTTAATACATTTGTTTCTATTTGTTCTGATTGTTTGTTTTCTTAGGAGGAACAGCAGATGAAACAAGAGAGGAGGAAGCAAAATAGTGGAGAATCTGCCAGGTGTTTATTTGATTTAGCATCCAGTTTCCTGTGTCAAAGCCTCTTCCTTGGCTCAAAGAGCCCTTTTTTACAGCTTTTGTTATTGCAAACATCAATATTATATATATGATTTCACATTTTTGTTATATACTATGAATGATTTGGATGTATTGGATAATGTGCGTGTTGTAAAATATTATACTTGTAGTAAATATAGTTTCATGTTTATATGTCATTAGCAATATAAAATTTTAATTACATTTGTCATATTTTGTTAATCATCTAATATGGTATAGTTTTTAGTGATTGCTTCATATCAACGACTTCTATTTATATTATGAATGATGATTGGTTCATTAGTTATTTTGATAGCTGTTAGTTGTTTTAATAGCGTTTAACTGTTAGTTGTTTGAGTAGCGTGTCATAAAAATGCTAAAAAGGTAAACGTTAGATGAGTTAACTTTTTAAATAGTGTTCAGCATTTTGACTAATTAAAAATTTATTTAAAAAACTGTTGTCGAACACAATTTAAATTTAAAAAATTTTAATTTCAAAATTTATTTTTTAAAATAATTAAATCAAGTTAAATTACATGGATATTTTAAAATCTTCGATGTATCCATTTTAGGCGTGTGTCAAATACAGACGGTCTTGGCACCTATTTAATACTTTAAAAAATGTCTTATTATTTTTTTTTCTTTTATAAGTGAAATTGATTTATCTTATTATAAAAATATATTAAGAAAAATTTAACTTGTACAAGCCACCACTCTCTAAAACGCTCGAATCTAACCTGAAAAATGTATGTTATTATTTATTTATTTATTTTCTTGATATCAAACACTTTTGAATGATGCGTCGGAGACACTTTATGAACACTTTAAATACACCTTTACGAAATCTACAGGACTTTTAAATAAATTTATTAAAATATATATTAAATATTTGATAATTATTTATATTTAAAATATAAAATTAAAATATCTCAATTTCATTATTTTATAATAATATAATTATTTTTTTATAAACCAATATACAGATCATATTATTAAGAATTCAGTATAATAATGCATGTAAGTGCGATTAGTATGAATTAAAAGTGATTTCACGTGTCCACCTATATTACTAATTGAGCTAAAATAGGTAAGCTTATAATAATATAATTTAAAACAATTAATTTCGTTCAAAATATCTTTAAATTTCATAATTAAGCTTTTAAATCAAGAGGCGAATTTCATATTTCATCGATTTTACGGCTCATAAATTCTATGCAAAATCCATGATCTTTGACGCTCTATAATCCAAACGAGTACAAGTAGAACTAATCACTTGCAACTGCAATTTAAGATGTGAAAAAGAAATTAAAAAAAAAAAAAAAAGCAAAGCCAAGAAAGTAGAAACAAAGGAATCGTGGGATGCTGGAATCTTTCTTGTCTGACTCACTTCCAAATCAATCCACAGCTAATCAAAGATAACCTAAAAAAACGGAAATTACACGTCACCGACACATCATCATTGCAAGATTCCATTCCTATAACAGGCGCGCTAAACTCTTTCCAACATGTCCACTTACTTCCTGTCTCTCCCTCTGTGCATACGAATCTGGAAATGGCGTTACTGAGCCAATTCTTGAAGAGAACTCTAGAAGAAGCCAAATCCAAGCTCTTTCTGTACAATAAAAGATTTATCTACAGTTCTTTCTCTACCGTTCCTTCATCTTCAGCAACCGCCGCAGCCGATGCTCTTTTGCCTCGTCTCCCGCCGTTCGATTACCAGCCTAAGCCGTATAAAGGACCGTTGGCTGATCAAATTCTACAGAAACGAAAGAAGTATCTAGGTCCTTCCCTCTTCTACTACTACCAAAAACCTGTAAGTAGTCGCACCTTCTTTCTCTTCTTGCTTCGCTAGGACAGTATTAATCATGCCATGGCTACGCTGTCGTTTCATATATGTATGTCTTTTTATTTTTAAATTCATTTTTGGTAATTTAATTTAGAGTCATCCAAACATGGCCTTGAAAAAATTCCGGTGCGATTATACTGTAACATTTCCGTTTTCCAACATTTTCCTTCTCCTTTTCTTTAGGAGGAAAACGATGACCATTTTTAACTGAATAATCTTTTTTTTTTTATTCTCTTTCTTGTGTTTGCAATTAGCTGAATATTGTAGAAGGGAAGATGCAGTACTTGTTTGATGAAAGTGGGCGAAGGTACTTAGACGCATTTGCCGGAATTGTAACGGTGTCGTGTGGGCATTGCCATCCTGAAGTTTTAAATGCTATTAATGAGCAGAACAAACTTCTCCAACATGCTACTACCATCTATTTGCACCATGCCATTGCTGATTTTGCAGAGGCATTAGCTGCTAAGATGCCCGGAAATCTTAAGGTTTTGAAGTTATTAACGATTTATGGTTAACCCGTTTTGCTTAATTTTATGATGCCAATATCTCATAATTGAAATCAGGGTTTCAGTTAATCATTTGAAGTTATAAATAAAGATACGTAGAAAATAATATGTACCTGCTTAGACTAATTAAATAACTTTAGGTTTATAATCTTATACATGTTTGCCTTTTGAAATGTAGGTAGTGTATTTTGTAAATTCTGGGTCAGAAGCAAATGAATTAGCTATGCTGATGGCCAGACTATATAGTGGAAACCTTGAGATGATTTCCTTGAGAAATGCATATCATGGTGGAAGCTCTAGTACAATTGGACTAACTGCTTTAAACACCTGGAAGTACCCTATTCCACAGGTTTGTCTATTTACGAAAGTTTTAGAGAACTATATGATCTGTTCTAAATGCTGATAACCTAATATCAGTTTGTTGACTTCTTATAAATTTTTCATGGTTTGGCATTCTTCACTGTTTTTGCAATAAAAAACAATTGTTTTGAGATGCTCATGCTTATATGATGATTTGGAGGTCACTGGTCATAGTGAACCATGACTCCTCGCAATGTAAGGGAGCCTATGCACCTTGCTGTGTACCTTTGACCCTTTCTAGAGCTTGCTTCATTCAGTGTGATGGCATTTTGCTGTGTTTTAAATTTTTGTTATGATTTGGTCAATTCGAAGCTACTGTAAGTTCTATTTCATCTTGCTTTTTAATTCATGTTAACGAAATGCTCAATAATATTTGTCCAACAAAATAATATTAATCACAGAAATTTAGTTGTTGATCACCATCCCAAAACAATTTAATAATGTGAATTTATGTACATGAATCTTATCTTGGATGCAACTTGCTATTACTGAGATTTTTGGGTTCAATTAATAGAATTGTCTAATATGCCAAACATAAATATTGTTTAGTTCGTCCTTTGTTTCTAAGTTGATGGACAATCGAATATTCCATTTTCTGAAACTAAGGTTTGATTTTATTTAAAGAAAGCTAATTTATGCAGACACAGTTTGAGGCTCCTGTTTTGAACCCAAAAAAAGGAAAAGATTGTCTTGATTTTGTTTTTTGAGATTGCATTTATCATGACCCAAGCTTGCGGAATTCTTTTCTCTTTAAACTTCTTTATCACCATGCTTATGCTATTACATAATTAAGACAGGTTACTGGCAAGGCATGCCAATGACTCTAACCATTGCATGCTGCAGGGTGACATCCACCATGTCATGAACCCAGATCCGTACCGAGGGCTCTTTGGTTCTGATCCAGCTGGTTATGCCAAAGATGTGCAAGATCATATTGAATATGGTACTTCAGGAAAAGTTGCTGGATTTATATCTGAAACAATTCAGGTTGGCTGCTGGAGTTGATATTTCTTTCAATGTGTTCTGAATTTAGCAATTATAAAATGATACATTTTATGAACTTTTTTTCCATGATATTAATTGTTAAATCCAGGGAGTTGGAGGAGCCGTTGAATTAGCCCCTGGATACTTAAAAATGGTTTATGACATTGTACGCAAAGCTGGTGGTGTCTGCATTGCTGATGAAGTGCAAACTGGATTTGGTCGCACGGGAAGCCATTATTGGGGTTTTGAAACACAAGGAGTAATTCCCGACATTGTTACCATGGCAAAGGTATTTATTATCCCTTCTATTTTTGTTCCTCAATCCTATAACCTAGAGGCATAGCTGAATCTCAGTTATTTATTGAGGTTCACTATTTGCTGTTATTTTGTTTAATGCTTTAATTCATCACATTTCAATGTCTTGTTTTCAGTCTTAATAACCTTGCCCAGTGATCCTATGACATACCACAAGTTTTATCTCTTAGGGTATTGGCAATGGTTTACCACTAGGAGCAGTGGTGACAACACCAGAGATAGCGAATGTGATGGTGCAAAAAATTCAATTTAATACTTTTGGTGGCAACCCAGTCTGTTCTGCTGGTGGACATGCAGTTCTGAGAGTTATTGACAAAGAAAGGCGTCAAGAACATTGTGCCAATGTCGGTTCCCACCTCACTGGCCGCTTGAGAGATCTACAGCAAAGACATGACAGTAATTTCCCTCAAACTTTGGCATCTTACATACAATCTGTTTCTTCTTTTTTCTTGTGATGATATTTTCCTGTACATTAAGTGGGGGAAAAAGGATAAGGATGTATGCCTGTACATTTAATATTTGTTAGCTAAGACATCAGATATTTTGCACCCTCTATATTGTTTGCAACACAAATCTGGTGAGCTAAATATTGTTGGATTGTCAAAGTGTATATCTTGTTGAAGCATTCAGGACTCTTTTTTTACATTATTATCTCAATGAGGATTCTTTATATTTCTAGGTTCAATGAACTTTCCTGTATGCATCTGCTACCATGCCTTAAGAAGAGCTATCAGACAAATTAAGTTCCTTTCAAAAGCATTTTACGTGATTATGCACACTCATGCAATCTTCTTTAGAATACCCATGAGCAAGGCTGGTCTCTGTCTAGAGAAAGAAGCCTTGTACAGGATAAAGGAATTTTCCACTTTTAAATGCTTGGACTTGACAAACAAAAGACAATAACAAATCTGATCCTTATTACCTTTTTCCTAGGAGGCATGATATTCCTGTGTTTTCAAATCTGATCATTTATAAGTTGTAAATTAGTACTTACGTTAGTTGTGTTTTAAAGTAGTTATCAATTTCTTGCAATCTTGTTTCAGTTATCGGAGATGTAAGAGGGAGGGGTCTAATGGTGGGGATAGAACTTGTAACTGACAGGAAGGAGAAGACACCTGCCAAGGCAGAAACTGGAATTTTGTTTGAGAAACTTAGAGGTAATATCTCCACAATTCAAAAATGAAAAAGATTAACTCTTAAATATTAAATTAGTCTCTCCTAATTTCCTTGCATATATTCAAACTTCATTTTCTTCTAATTCCAGAGCTCGGCGTTCTTGTTGGGAAAGGTGGACTCCATGGAAATGTTTTTCGAGTAAAGCCGCCTATGTGTTTCACTAAAGATGATGCAGGTACACTTTGTCAGTTTGTCCCTTCAGCATTTTAATTAATAAATAAATTAAACCTTAATTTAGATGAGTAGAAATATAACTTTACAGAATGGATTATGAAACCTTTAGAAGAACTTCCCAACAACACTCTTATCACTTTGGTATTATGCAGATTTTCTTGTGGATGCTATGGACTATTGTATGTCAAGGTTGTGAGGGCAAATAGAGTGCGGTTCATTCGAAAAATCCCTACCTGTTCCAAGCTCAGATGGGTATGTAAAACACAAATATCTTATTTTCTGTAAAATCAGAGAAAAAGAAAGGATATAATTATGTTCATTATCACCTGTTGTGTTTACTGTTTGTTGTAAGCAAGAAGAATTTGTATTGTATGACTTTCCTTGGTCTTGTTCTATGGCAGATGGTAAAATCTTTTCCTCACTTTAAAGAATTGATAGAATAAATGTGATGAGTGATGACATTATTAGTTATGAAAAAACTTAATACAGGAGCCTTGGTAATGGGCAGATATATAAATGTTTTGCTTGGAGTACATTTATTTATAATTATTATCATTCCAAATTATAGATTAAAATTTTTATTCTGGGCAAAACACATACTAAACTTTTTAATGGTTTGACCACCAAAATATATATGTAAGTGAAAGCATCTTAAATGGTTTCATCTTTTTTCTATAATATATAAAAATGTGAAAATAAAAAAAAATTGAATGGACATTTTTATCTTTAACAATATGTTACTATAATAATGAAAAATATTAAAAAAAATAAATTTTTAAATTTTTAAATTACAGGATTTGTAAATTGTAATATTCTTTCATGAGCATTGAACCAACCACAAGAAACAAATTGGAATTGCCTTGGAAATACCGATGTTTGATTGATTCACCATTAACCTACATGGACTAATTGCACTCACCAAACCAAGGAAGAGGAGGTTAAGCCAGAGGAGAAGGGCAGTGCAGGCTTTCGCTGTGCATGCCGTTTGGATCTCCTTAATCAGTGATTTTAGCAATTTAGATTTGCAGATGTTTGGCCAAGAAGGGGGTTGAGGCATGTCCAGATTTTCTTCCTTGGTTATAATAATGTTTCTATTGGTTTTGCTCTGTTTTGTATATTGAGGATGGATGAATTATGTTTTGGTTATAATAAATTCTGGGTTTTAGAATATACCTTCTTATGTCAATAAAGATTTTATTCTTATATGTATGTTTAGTTTTTCTTTACTTATTTTGTCAATCGAGAATGCGTGTAAGTGGAAAATTTTATAACTCTTACATGCATATATTTTGTTCTCAATTTAATAATCATTCTCATTATATTATAAAAAAACTTTTAACCATATTTAAAAAGAAAAATAAAAAAATATTTTTTTTTTGAAAAAACGAGTAATTATGACGAGTACTGACGTGCTCATTCTTAAATACTAGTTCTTTTGTAAACAAACATACATATTATGATTAGTATTCTTTTATTTATTTATTTATGCTATAGGTATCATCAATCAACCAATTGAGTTAAGGTCAAACTTGTTCATGCCACGGCAAACTGATGAAGAGAAGTCCTCCCAAAGGCACCACAAGCATCCAACACTAGTATTGGTTATACTATATATTTAAAAACATTCATTAAACTGCCATACTGGATCTAGAGGTGTAAATCAACTGAGCCAAGTTTCAACCTGTTAATATCGAAGTTCCGCGGGATCAATTTTAGTCCAGTCTGAAATTCAACAAGTCTGAAAATTTAAGGTCAAACTTGGTTCAAGCTGACTTTAAAGTCTAATTTAACTTAAAAAACTTTTAACTCGAACTTGACTCGAGTAGCCTAAAATAAAGTTATATATATATAAAAGGCTCAATAAATTCGACAAGTTTTCGAATTGAATATTATTAAACTCGAGCTCGATTTAATTGCTAATCAAGGAGGTTCGAGTTTGATTTAAGCCAAATCTTTTGAAACATTTTTCGAGCCAAGCTCAAACAGTTAACGAGCCGACTTGATTTATTTACATCCCTTAGTTAGATTGGTTAATTCAAACCTAATTTAGGAGAAAGGTTTAGATTTATATTTTGATTTAGATAATTAATTATATTAAATTTAAAATAAATTAAACATAATTAAAAAATTAGATAATGCAATAATTGGTTTTTATTTTACTTTTAACAAAATGCAGAAGTTTAAGTATATTTAGGGAAAATAATTAATAGGTCCTTGACATTTGATCATCCTCGTATTTTATTTTACTCATCGTCGTATTTTATTAATATTAATTCACGGTCCCTAAGATTTATTTCCCTTAAACCCCCTTCCCTCCTTCCATCCAATTTTTTCGAATTTTGTTGTTAAAAAATATGAAAAGTAAAAAATAACCCTATAATTAAACAAGAAAAGACAAGAATAGCTTCCAAAATGCTTGTTTTTGCTATGAATAAAAAAAAAATGATAAATTAAACAAGAAAAAGATAACAAACTATAACAACCTCTTATCCCTATTCCTTAATCTCCAGCTCAAAATCAAAAACTGAAAGACCCATTTCAATACAGCCTCTACAACTTACCCCAACTAATTGATTTATTTGGTAATATCAATACAGCTTCTTGCAAGAACAAAGAGACTCGTGAAATCGTTATTGGGCATAAAAAATTTCCATGATTCCAGAATCTGTTTACAAGTATGTTAGCATAATCTGTGCCATGACAAATGGATTGACTTCTCTTGGTTATAAGCCGTATGGAAAACTATACCAGAAAGAAATCCAAGACCAAGAGAAGATGAATAAAATGTCGATAAAAAAAATCTCTTCACAGAAGATCACAAGGACTCGAATGAGAGGAACCTACACTCCACTTGCTATCCATCAATCTTCCAATTGTGTTCATAAATCAATCCTCCCATATGCCATCAAAGAATTTGAACAAAGAACTTATTTCAAACCAAGAATCCTCCAAAGTTGCCTTCATTTGAAAACCAAGAATCCAATAACCCCAATATGCAAAATTGTAGCAATACCCGCAAATAGCAATCCTATTTTCTTCCCTGTGTTCATTTTGATCTTGGCGATGGTGGTGCTTGATGCCTCTTTGAGACGCTGGTGCGCAAGGCATGCCTTGGTGGCGGCAGTAGACTGCTTATTGGAGGTGATGATGGATGTGGATGTGAAGGTATATATTGAGATCGAGATTGAGACTGAGACCGAGGTGTAGGTAGAGGTGGAGAGTGTTTGTTGCTAGCTTGCATGGAGGCAGGATGATCGGACCAGATCTAGCGATGCACTGTGGTGGTTTGCCGCTGTTGGCAGCGGGAGAGCAGGGAGTTAAGGAGATGATAGGGTTCTAGGTTAATTATGTCTTTTCTTGTTTAATTGCGGGATATTTTTTACTTTTTACACATTTTAACGATAAAATTAAAAAAAATAGATGAAAAGGCTGAAGAATTTAATTGAAGTAAATTTTGGGACTATTAATTAATATTGATAAAATATAAAAATAAATTAATTAGTTTAATAAAATGTCATATATGAATTAATTATTTTTTTATATATTTAATTATAAATATTTTCACGTATAAAAATAAAAATTAAAAAGAAAAAAGAAAAACTTACTATAAATGAGAGCTCCGTTTCTTTGTCATGAGCTAACACTGAAAAACAGAACTGGAAATGGCTTCCCAAACCCTAACAGATCCAACATCGTCCTCTATGGATCCGATATTCCATATCGTTAAAATCGTTCCCTACTCCATTCTTCGCCCTCCCCGCCTTCGCTTGAAGCTCCCATCTCTTACTTTACCGTCGCCAATGACCGTCTTTGCCCTTGTCCTCCTCACCTACTTTATGGTCGTCTCCGGCATCGTCTACGACGTAATTGTGGAGCCGCCAGGAATCGGATCTACTCAAGATCCGGCAACCGGATCTATCCGACCTGTCGTGTTTCTACCTGGTCGCGTGAACGGGCAGTACATAATTGAGGGCTTGTCGTCTGGATTTATGTTCGTGCTTGGTGGAACTGGAATTGTGCTAATGGATCTTGCATTGGACAAGAATCGAGCTAAGAGCGTAAAGGTTTCTTATGCAACTGCCGGTATTTCATCGTTGATTATCGCATATGTGATGAGTATGCTCTTTATTCGCATTAAGATTCCTGGCTATCTTAGGTGAATTTCAGTTTACTTTAGTTCTGTTATTGGGATTTAATGGATTTATACCTCTGTGTGCGATTGCTTATGTAGCTTTCTCTCAGTGGCAAAGCTTCTAATTTTCCTTTAAGTAGATTATTGCTTCTGCTTAAGAATTATTTCTGGTAGGTTTCACCTATTATGACTCAATTCTACTATGCTTGCACACAATTTAATATTTTGGAGATGATAGGGAATGATCAACCGAATTTGGACAATTCACTCACTGGCTTGCTGAAATGCTAGCTTGAGATGAAAAACTTGTCACTGGTAGCAGAATTAGTGGGTTCCATTATGCAGTTTTTAGCATGAAAAAATAGTTTGCAAGCCAATTTGCATTCTTGTGCTTTTGTCATGCTGTTGAGCTGAAATAAATGTTAATTTAAATAAACATTAACCCCTTTCTTTAGTATAAGAGTTTGTTTGGTGTAAATGAATTTCATGAAATTTAAGGAATTCATTTCTAAGCTTACCCGTGTATGGTACAAACAAAAATTTATTTGGATTTTAAATTTTTTAACTTTATGAGGTTGATTGCTTTTATTCAAATTCTACCAAAATTGATAGCATTTGCAAATGAACATCTAATTTAACTAGGTACCAGCCAATAAAGCTAATAAATTATAATTACGAACTGATATATTGAAAATGAGTTCCAAATATGAATTTTTGTAATGAAATGAATTGCATTTTCATTTATAATAAACATTATGTGGATGAAATTGTACTGTAGAATTAATTATAAATATAATTTGTCCAGTATGTTAAAACTCTCTATTATTACATTGTCATTCGTGCCAATCATGAAACATGGAATTTTACCTAATTTTTGTAAAATTGTATAGAATTCATTTATATCAAATAGGGTCCAAGCAAAATGATAACGTAAGTTCCAGATACCAGGAATCCAATTTATCCAGGTTTCTGCTCTCCATCCTTAAGAAGAGTCTAGGGTTTTATGTTCTATTTGCATTGAAACCAAACCAAGCAAGAGAGACAGGTTTTGGGCAGTTAATGATTTCAGTAATTCTACCTTCTTGTAGCTTATCTTAATGTTTGTATAAGAGAATAATTAGATTTTTACGGAATTGAGACAATTGGAAAACAAAGGTCGTAGAGTTCTAGGTATTGTCAGCTTCTCACTAAAGCTTGGCACAGTTACTAGAAAATCTATGTTGTTGCTGTTGGAACTATGGATTTGAATTAATTTGGATTTGAACAAAATACTTTGATTGAATGTTGTTTGGTTGCATGAAAGCCAACAATAGGCTTAGCATTTGGACAATTTTAAACCATTTAATCACTAAATTTGAATGCATCCGATGACATTAGGAAAATTAGCAATCAAGACCAATAATAGGGATTGAAAGAAACTGAGAGATGGAGGATGCTCAACCCATATGTGTTTTGTCAATGGCTATTTGTTCATTTTTTGTTTATTTTCATATATCATAGGTCTTATGACTTCGGTTTTAGGTCAAGGTAGGTCAGCTTTTAACCTACAATCTATTAGACAAAATTATACACCATCAAGTGGTCATCCTCAGCATGTATCCTTTGAAGACTATAATTGTAAAGTTTATCGTCCTGATGAGAGGTAAATCTGGTTGTTTCTAATTTGTTTACAGAAAATTAATTTCATTCAGATAGATCCTTCAATTTTTAATTTGATCACATTTGAGATTTTCCGGTGAATTCTGCTCCCAAAGAATTGACAGAAACTGCTAGCTTACCTGAAACATACATGCTCACATCAAAGGGGTATTTGTTTTGTGTGTAGGAGTACGCATCAAAATTTTTAATTTATATTTGCTGGGTAATTTCAAATATGTGATTATTATAGTAATTTTTATCTGTGTATCAAATTGATGTCTTATGATCAAGTAACAATTAATCCTAAGGCTTTAATTACCTCTAATATGATTTGCCCTGTGGGTGAGATTTTGTGGACATAGATAATAATCTCTCTTATTTTTTACAAAATGATTTTTATGTCTCCTCATGCTTCCATCATTCTGTACACATTTGTATGTACTTAAATTTTTAAAGTTATCTTACCTTACTTTTTTTAATTACTATAACAAAAAGAACGATGACATTTCGAATTTGAATTCTGAATCAAGTGGTGGAATTTACAGGAAAAATGACATTTTGTTTCAACTTTGACTTATCCAAGAAAAGGTTCAAAGGGTTTGCAAATTATTTTTGTCTATATTTGTTTTTAAATTCACATCTAAAAAGAAGAAAAACTTTCAGAAAAATGACTCTGAATGATGAAGATCTAAATTCATATAGGCTTATAAATGAAAGGAAAAGATCCATTTACATACACATACACACATACATCTAAGTGAACTCAGAAAAATATTGAGATGTTGGAGAAAAATTAAATATGATAATTAGAAGCCATTTGTATATCCAGTAGTACAGTAAAATACGATTATGTGTCCGACACCAAAGAAATCAAGAAATGGATTAAGTTGGGAGCAGAGCAGTTGCTTGGAACACCTCCACACAAACCCATTAAGTATGTTAGTGAATTATTTGTAAGTATATTATATAGATGCAAGCTAAGCATCATAAAGAAGCCATATGGCAATATAAAATACAGTATCGCACCTATGAAGGGCAAGAATTAGGGCTTTAACATCGAAGATATGTTGCACACTGCTCACTTCCTCACTTCATATGGTATGTTATTCATTAATATAATTAAATTAAAAATAAAAATGTTAATATTATAATAGGTTAAAAATAATTTTAATTATCATATAACACAATTTAGATAATTCATAGTAAATAAAAATGAAAAAAAAATTCAATTTTGGAGACAACAAAGAAAAAACATTTTAATATAAGCATATGAAACTTATGTATGAAATTTTATACGAATCAACAAGTATCACTCTTATGTCACTAGTCGTTGAACCATGCATTTTATGGATAGTAATATAAAATTTCATTGAAATTAATATATATTTCGATATTAATCACTTATAATAAAATTATGCTACTAAAATGAAATAATTTAATAGTTAAAATTATAAAAATTTAAAATTTAAAATATGGATAATACTTTTTTATTTTGGATGAGTATAATATAATTTGTGAAAAATATTGTTGCTGTTAGAATTTCTATTTATGATGTAAAATTAAACAAACTCATAGAATTTTAGATAATTTATAAGTATTAAATAATTGAAAACATGCCAAACTTGAATTCAAACTAATTTGTATATAGATTGTTGTAATTGATTATGGATTAGAGGATTTTAAATAATATACATTTGTATAATAGCTTAGTTGAGAAACTATTTTATCAAGCAACTTTCTTCGTACGTGAGATTCATCTTCCCTTTTTAGTTTGTTCTAAAATATGGTCAACTTTTTTTTAGTACAATTAATATTTCAATTGTCTATTATACACCTATTAAATTTTATCTTATTTTCAATAATCCTAATTAATTCTAACTTATTTTTCAAATATAATAATTACTCATACGTTATTTAATATGCACATAATTGAAAAGTTATATAAATAAAATTGTTCTTTAATCATAATAATTACTACTTTCTTAATCTATGTGAAAATAGAGAATGGATTATCCTTTTAAGACGATGAGAATATAAAACAAAGGAGAATCATGGATTTTTATTGGATATAGACATGACACTCCCTTTGAAGAAAAAGAGTCTCCAATATTTTTTTTGTATTTGAATATAACTAATTTAAGGAAAAAGTTATAGGTTTTTGAAGAAAAAATTGTATTTGAGTTGTATTGCTGTATTAAGTAATATCTCGCTACTCGGTAATTATGGCTTGTATGACTTCTAAACACAATGTCTCTTGATGTTCTCTCATAATCATTAATTATATATATATATATATATATATAAAAAGGAGAATCAAAATATTTTCTCCAATGCTGACGTGGCGCGATCCTTATCAAGTGAAAACTTATAGAATTTTAACATTCTCATTTATCTTAATTAAGAAATTTTATATTTTTAGGAACATTAATATTTATTTAATTTTTTTAAATATATATATGTCATAAATATTTTCTCTAGCTACTAGGTATCAACTATCTATTCTTCTCATTTTTGTCGTGCCCTTCTCCTTCCTCCTGCTGCATCACCGTTCCGGCATCAATATGTCCACAGTCGCCTGCTTACCAAGCGTCTTCGGTCTCTCTTTCCGTCTTTCCTTTCGTTTCTGGCAAATGCAACAGCCGCAGGTAGTTGTGATTTCACTCCCAATTGAGACAGTCGCGTCTCCGAGGTTCCTTTGGTTTTCCAACGACTCCAGCTTCCTTCTCGTGGTAGCGCCGCTCGGTTTCGCTCTCTCCCTTTCCGTTCCAGCTGACACAGCAAGCTTATGGAGCTACAATTGTGACTTGAGAAAATAAATGTACCAAATCCTTTTTTATTGTCAACAGATATTACTAATTTTTAAGGAAAATAAATGTATTGGATTTGAATGTTAAAATGCCATTCTAATAATATTTGCCTTTTTTAATTCTCTCTTAAATGTTTTTTTAATAATACTTGCCTTTTCTAATTCATATGAAATTAAATACTTTTCTAATAATACTTGTCTTTTCTAATTCTCTTAAATGATTTTCTAATAATACTTGCCTTTTTTAATTCATATGAAATTAAATATTCTTATAATAATACTTTTCTAATTCATATGAGAACCTAATGAACTATCTATAGGTTTGCATCAAGTTCGGATTGTATATCTGCTCAACATGTGATGGCAGTAGATATTATATTCCAACAATATTGCACCATCAGATATTTAAGAAAATAGATCGTCGTAACTCCTGATGTTGAATTCAGTGATCAAATACAGCTAAATATACAAAAATAGAGAGTAGTAGCTTAGTAATATTTATAAGTTAATAAAATCAAATGCATAATGATGTGTAATGGGAAAATAAGAAAAACTATGTTAACATTGAGTTTCATGCTATAACTTAATTCATTTCAAATATAACTTTGAATTCACTATTAAATTAAGTAAATAAATTAATACAATTTAATAAATACATGTTTATACTTTGAAATATGACACATAAGTACACTACTGTTACAATAAGCTACAAAATTATTATAGGTAAATCTTAGCTAAAAAAAGTCAATATGTATTGTGAACTATACAATAAACTAACATTACAATTATCTTATAAACTATTTATTTTTAACTTACACTTTCTTAAAAGATACAATATCATACTATATGTTTAGATTTATTAAAATATATGTTTAGATTTATTAAAATTTAACTCAAAATATATATTTAATAATTTAAATAAAAAATATTTTAAATACAACCGCATGTGGTTGCCTAGTTTATATATATTTTAAATACAATAGCTCTTTAAAAATTAGCTCCGTCTAATTTATGAGTTCTATGATTGCATACTATTTTCTTTATGTTTTTATTAGCTTAACAAGGATTGATATTATCAAAAAATAAAAAATACAAAATGATTTTCGTGGATGATTGGAAATTCATAAAAAGTTCATACAAAAGAGAGATAAAATTTTAAGGAAAAATGGCACTGAAATATCCGATTTTCAAAATATAACGATATGAATAAAATTTGGATCATTATAGATCGATTTTAATCAAAGAGCTAATCTCATCTTATAATTATTTTCGGGATGGAATTTGAGACGCAGCTATTAAATCAATATTGGATTCTTTCGACACAGAAAATTCAAGAGGATTTTCGTAAACTGATCGGACGGTCCCATGCACAAAAATAAATTATAATCTAATGGGTTTAGCTTTGCTTAAGAAAATATAAAAGCAAGCATTTTTAGGTTTGGGCTTATATCTCAAAACAAATTGGCCCAACACAACTCAATTAGGGTCTAATTTTCCTTAACTTGGATAAAAACCCGTATAATAAAAGGCCCATATTAGAATCTCCTTTTGACTATCCTATATATGAACAAAAACCCTAACCCTAAGTGCCTCCTCCATCTCCGATCTCTGACTGCTTCTCTTTGACACCCATTCACACACCCACACCTAACAGAGCCCTCTCTGATTCAGGAAAATGGGTCGCGTCCGTACAAAGACAGTGAAGAAATCCTCTCGCCAAGTGATAGAACGCTACTACTCGCGCATGACTCTTGATTTTCATACCAACAAGAAGATTCTTGAAGAGGTGGCTATAATCCCTTCAAAGCGTCTAAGAAACAAGATCGCAGGGTTTTCTACCCATCTGATGAAACGGATCCAAAAGGGTCCGGTTCGCGGGATCTCACTCAAGCTTCAAGAGGAAGAGCGCGAGCGGCGCATGGACTTTGTACCTGATGTCTCTGCCATCAAGACTGATCAGATTGAGGTCGATAAGGAGACTATTGACATGCTTGCTGCTTTGGGTATGACTGATATTCCTGGGATAATCCAAGTCGAACCGGCTGCTGCCCCTGCGACCCAGTTCGTGTTTGGGAGAGGTGGTGCTAGTGGCAGGCCTGGTGGAAGGTTTTAAGAACTTATTAGGAAAAATTTTGTTTTTATTTCGTTTTATGTTGTTTTTTGTTGGACTGGATGTTTAGTCGTGTTGGAAATGTTTTGTTGCTATGAAATCTATCAGTAAAGATGATGATTTTAGTTAAAAGCTTCGGTATTATTAAATTGTAATTTTTAAAATATTAGGCGACATTTTGTTCTCTAATGTTTTTTTGGATGTATGTCTTTTTAAAACCAGATTATTAGTTCTAGTCAGCAGAATGACTAATGAGAAAGGCAGTTTAGTTTTAGTTCATTCGTTTACTTAGTTTGGTGATGAACATCGTGTTTTGATATTCGTGTTCGAGTACACATTTACTTTTGTTTGTGGTAGACAATAGTTTGTTGGGTCAAATAATTTGTAGTTGTGGATAAAATAGTCATGGGAGAAACCATTATTTGCATTCAGGTTTATCAATGGTTCTTTGTTTCAGTTTGTTCTTTTTCTTGAGTAGTTGAACGGTGGAAATCCTTTAGGCTAGGCTGTTTTTGGTATTCGATAATAGTATTTAATGTAATTTAATTAGATGCATCTTCATTCACCAAACATGGCATTATTGTTGTCGAGACAAATTGACTGAAGGTTTTATATGGATCATGTTCTGGATAGCTTGCTTGGTTAGTAGTGAACGATTTCCAGTTGCTATAGCATTTTGCAATGTCCAAAGCTCCTTTGGAAATGACTTTGTTTTATGATGATTGTGTTTGAAGGACAATACTAATGTAAATGGATCAGCCAATGATCTTGGATTTTAAACGTTTATGTATGAGCAGGTTTTGGCTTAAATGGTTATAGGTGTCTCTTTATGCAGCAACAAGTCACGGGAAGATGATTCTGTTATATAGACCAAACTATAGTTCGAATTAGATGATTTTGATACTAAGTGTTTGCTTGGGTTTCCTAATGGGTCAAATTCTGTTATTTTTTAAGTTTGTAACTCTCTTTTAATTGCCATAAAAGTTAGAAAACGGATAATTCCAGTCTCTTTCTCAGAATGCAGTTTGAAAAGTTTCCATTTTTGGTTATCTGTTTTTAAGCATTTGGAAGTTGATCCTGACCATTTGTAGCTTGCTCCATGATAAAATTGTACTGTTTTTCGAATGAGTTGGCAATATAGACTGTGCATGTGTTAGGTAGGTAAGAGCTTTCGAGTTCCATTCTTTTATGTCAGTTTTTTGTCCAATATCATACAATTAGTGTGACAGATGTATTTTACTGTAACATAAATTAAATATTTGATATTTTTGCTAACCAAAACTAAGCTATAATGTGAAATTAAGCTGTAATTTAAGCCGCGAACTGAATTAGGTGGTTTTTTTATAATAAGGTATAGATTATGGAGGTTTACACAAAAAAAAAATTGGCTTGTTGCTTAACATGATTATTATTCTAAGTACTGGCGGGTTTGGTTTGCACCTCCAATGTTAAAATGTGCATCCCCTGTGATTTGAACCAAGTACACTGTACATGGATTTTTGGTTGTCATTACAAATAAAAAGAGAAGCTTCGAAACCCAAAACAGGATGGCGGAACATTTATTTAAATTGATTACAACTAAGACTATTCGGGATCTATTTAGTTTGATTTGAATATAATAATTGAACTAAATCTAAAGTTGGCGATTTGAGAAAAATTATAATTAAACCAAGCTATTAAAAATTTCAAATCAATCCAAATTTTTGTGGTAGTTTTTTATTTGGTTTGTTTAGCGATTTGGGGCAGTTTGAAAAAAGAAGTTAAACTTTCTCATTTATCTAGTTAAAAAAAAGCAATTAACATTATACAAAATGTGAAAAATAAATTCATAAAAATTATGCTATAAAATACACATAATTTTGAATAGCTATTAAAATTTTTAAATTAATTTTTGAAAATGTATTTTTTTGGTTTAGTATAAAAAATATTATATTTAGTAAGATAATAATTAACCAATTTACAAATATAGAATTTAAATTTTGATTTAATTACATGTATTACTGAAAATTAAAAAAAAATTATATTTTTAATCACATATAGTTTGTACATTTATATTAATCTAATTTAGGTGAATCTTTAATATTTTGAATATTTTATAGAATAATTATATAATTTATCTAATTAATAAAAAAGTATTATCCAATTCAATATTCAATATAAACTGATCTCATAATTTACTATTCAGTATAAATCAATCAATACACATGAAATTTTCATTCAAAAAATTAAATTGAATTTAAAAATTTAAACACATATATAGATAGCAGTTTAGTTCGGTTTGGGCGGTCTTGAGGCTAAAACCGTAAACCGAATTAAAAGTTCAATTTTTGAATTTGACAAAATCAAATCAAATCATCAATTTTAAATCGGTATGAGTTAGTTTGAATCGGTTTGGACGGTTTAAGCGGTTTGATGAACAGTCCTAATTCCAACTACTATATTAGAACTTTGAGAAACTGTCATCTGAAATTAGGCCAACTGATTTTAACAGTTCAGCTATCATTTGACTCAATTGTGAAAACTGATCCTCATTCTCCACATTTGACTCGATTTCATTATCGAAAATCCATTACCATTTTCATATATAATTTTCTTCAATCTCATTAAAATGTATATCCATATATAATTATTGAATTAAGTTTTATCGATGAATTAAATTAATAAATTATTTTTAAGTGTAATTAAGCCAAATTCTTATTAGGCTATTTTGTAATTAATATAAATTAATTTCCTTTTTTGGAGAAATATAAATTTATTTCTAATTGCTATATTTTATTCTTTCTATTTAATTTTATCGGGTGCTTAATAAAAATTATCATTACACGTGCAGAGTTTTTTCTAGTCAAAAATTGCAAATGTCTTGAAAGTAAATTAAATTATGTTCTATGTTTATTTGATATTAATTAAATTTCTAAGTCCTTCAAATCCATAAAAATATTATTAATCAACATCTACTCTTTCAAATTCAAATTCATATCCATAAATTATAATAAAGAAATCCATACCCAATTGTCCGGTGTCTACTTCATTCTACAGAAAAAATTGAATAATTTTTCAATTTTGATACATGAAAAAAGAAAAATCAAAATCATTTAATATAAGCATATAGAGCATGAAGATGAAACTATAAGCATATATACATATCAACCAGTTTCTCCGTTGTGTTATGTACAAGACATATCCAATACACCCAAGACCGTTCTGCAAAAATTTACAAGACAATCCATCCAGTTATATAGAGACTGTGTAACGAAAAAAAATACCCATTTGAAGACAACACAATGTAAGATAGGAATTGAAAACTGATTTTAACTACCAACTTTGCTCTTTTGATAAAATGGCTACTTACATTTACAACTTCTCAACTGTGGCAGGCTGCTTGAAAAATGTCAGCAGCTTCAATTATATCTATATAGGTTTACAACATCATTACCAAAAGGCACACCTTTGGCTCTGTTGATAATTTATCTTGACGAGATTTTCACTTGCTGAAGCCATTCTGATGCAATACTAGGCAGGCTCACGAGGACGAGTTATCCAAAGTGAACTCAAAGCTCGTAGCCGTTGGAAGTACTCACCCAAGGCAAGTAGACCTCGAGCTGCCTGACGTGTTGTTAAGATAAATGACATTTGCTGCAGAGTTATCTGGCGAAGATGATCAGCCTGTTTGAAAATGAAAAAAAAAAATGTGTTCTATCAGTAACATGCCATCATGATTTTCATAGATTTCAATTGCCTAAACAAATAAAGGATAAATGATGGTAATAGTGGTACTAGATAATAATTTCAGTTCCTGGTCACTAAAAAGAAAATCTGAATTCAAATCAAGATTCCATGGAATAAAAATCAAAGTTATTTCCTCAATCCTTGGAAAATGCAGTCAGATATGTTTCATAAACTGAACTGTGCTTTGCAACGATATATCAAATGACTTCAAGTTTGCTGCCTCATCAGAACTGAGTGAAAATATAGGTGTTTCCATTTCAACAAACATCTTATGGCGCTACAAACTAGAAAAAGAAAGAAATAGCAGAAGGGAAAAATTAAAAGGAGAAACAAAGAAAACCAAAGGGCCTGTTAAAAAAAAACCTCCTGTAAAAATAAATATCCAGAAGAAAAGCAAATGCTATGCAAAAGGGCTTTAAATTCTGTAATGAATTGGCTAAAGAAAAATTTTTATTAAAAAAAGAGTCAAATAGTTAGCAAATAGTGTAGAAAAAGTATCATTTAGTTCAACTTTCTTTCACAAAACATAGACAAGATTGATTGAATTTTCAGTAAACAAATACATTTCTTGAAAAATGTCCCAAACAAGTTCAGCCACATAAAACAAAAATATGTTATACTGTTACGTTCTTTACCCTGAAAAGGTTTCCCATAAAAGCCTTTTCTTTGTCTTCAAGATAATACAATTTTCATTTTGTTGTCAACAATTTATCAATACACATTTAATAGGAAGAAAGGGAGACAAAAATGTTACTGAGCAGTGGAGACAATGGAACCGAGACCATCTTTTTTACATATCTTTATTATATTATGCAACATTCAAGATAGGAAACAGGTTAAGAGAGATGTGACATGGAAAATTAACAAGATTACACGTGCCCTAAATGTAATAGATTGTTTGAAAAATCATATTTTTAATCACTTCTCTAATTGAATATGTGAGACTAATGATGATTGTTGATGCCATTTTCTTCATGACAAGCTCTCAGCATATATAAATTATGAATTATATCATACTCAAAAAGGATACTAGCAACATATGAACTGCTAGATAGCTAATATGATGGGCAAGAATATGGATGGAGACCAAGAGAGAGAGACAAATGAAGACCGACTGACTAAGAATTTAGTGTAAAGGAGGATGTCTTATATTACCTGCTGCACAAAGCGGACCAGACCTTCCAACTTCTCCATTGCAGTATCCATCTGTGGCATATGACTTGCTTCACCTAATCGACCAGCTGCTACAGTCTCAGCAAGAGTTTGCTGGAGCTTTTCCATACCCTGTGAAAGAGCATCTTCCGCTTGTTGGCATGATTGTCTAAGGTTACAGACATCCAAAAGTTGTTGGTCCGTCAAGGGCTCAAGTTGAGGCTTGAGAACCTGTAATCAAAACCTAATTGATTTATTTCGGAATAAGGTTGGACTAGAATTTCATTTAAAAAAAAAAAAGGAGTTTTCTATCTTTGTATTCTTTTTTTTTTCCGGGGAGGAGACCACCAAAGAATGGAAAAGAAAAAGGGTGCTTTGATCATAAGATAATAATTAGTGAAAAAATATGAAAGAAGCCAATGTACATCAAAGTCACATACAACCAACCATATGCATATTTTGAAGCTAAGATTCTCAAACTTAGGCACGATTTCATCCAACCTCTCCAAATGTGAGTTTAGTCACAATCACCCTTTGGGAAGTGTAGGCCCACCATAATAACAAAAGTGCCTCATCCAAAATTCTAAAGTAATTTGCAATATACACCAAGCAGCCAATAGCCAATGCTCGTAGATGACAACATAGCCACACTATATGACTAGCATTTAGGTTTTCTAGAAGAGACCTAGTGATAATGGAAAATATCAATCACTAAGACATTGGCACGGAAGATAGTTAACCAGATCCATATAATCAGTTAGACACGAGAACATTTAGCAACATCCAAGGTTCAACTGTTAATACGTATGAATGTCTAATCCTACCCCAGAGCCTCCAATAGATGAAGCCATGTGTGCTATTATGTTTCGAGATATTAACAGTATGCAGATCATAAAATTTCCAACCTTAGTTCAATACATTAACAACCCCATATACTTAAAGAATGCATAACCTTCACACTCACTTTAAGAAGCTCTGAAGGGCGAAATCCTCCTATCCACAAGAAAAACCTTTCTGCCGATGATTTCCACATGCCAGACATCAGATAGAAAACATCAGCTTTTGCAGCAATTGCCTTCAAGCGAAAAAGTTCAGAATAGTGGCTTATGCCACTTTCTACAAGTATGCGAAGCTCGATATCACTTAAATGAGCATTTAAAGCAGTCCTCAGATCACAGATGTGTCTATTTTGTTCTTCCAACCAGTGCCCATACTCCATCTCAAAAGAGGCAATCCCTACAGAATTCTCAGTGTGGGCTTAAAGTAGAATAAAAAAAACATGAAATAGCTAAAGAATGACAGATAGTTATGCATATCAATCTTTAAGAACATGAATTTACATTCTCATGTTGAGCACATGTGAAAATATACAGATAATTGACTATTAGCCAACAATTTGCTTTCACATATGTCAGTCTCATGGTAGCATTATCTTTCACATAATCTCAGAACAGAAGCATACACACTAAGAAGCATTACACTTTGAAAAGAGAAAAAAAAAAAAGAATTTACTTCAAGCTTGGGCTATTCTCCTGATCAGCTACTTCCTTATATTTTTTAGTTAACTTATTCTCTATGAACAATCAATGCATGCCTAATAAGGAAGCATCAAATACCTGCCTCATAGCATATAAAAGAGAAATGCAACATGTATTATAAACTTGAGTTTTGAATCACATTGCATGGAACAGTTAATAACCAATCTGATTGGAATCCTTGTCAACGTGAAGTCCCAAATTTGTTGTGCTAGTAGGCTTAGCCTAGAGGTAGTGCATCTTCCAACTAGGGAATAGACTTAGGTTCAAGTCCCCCTTCCCACCACCAAAAAGAAAAAAGAAAGAAAAAAAATTGTGTTTATCACACCTCCAGACATCAATTACTAAACCAATCACTGAGACAGAGATGCAATTTGAAATGAGCAGATCAACATTGAAGCGAGATCAAAACAAGAATGTAATTGCACCAATAATCTGGTAAACAAACCTGAGTTCATTGGCCCAGAAAAACCCAGATGACTAGTTTCTACTCCACCACCTATATATAGTCCCTGCAATAAACATTTAATTGTATAAATTATTAATAAGGATAAAAGTGGAGGGTATATTAGATCAATAGACTAACAAAGAAAAAGGTAGTTTATTTGCTCATTTGCACAATAGTAATCTTCTTCTTGCCTGTTGTCTAGCCCTTTCAAGCTCCTGCTCCAATTGAATCAGCTTTAGACGACTTGATTCTAACTGCTGAACATAAGCCTGCAGGGAAAAGAAAACTGAACTCAAATTAGCACACCAAGTAACTTGTTGCATGTAGGTCGTCATTTCCAATATGCAATCCTTCATACCTTTTTCCGCAACCGACTTTTACGAGCAGCCTCACGATTTTGTGCAAGACGCCTTTGTACCTGTGATAATTAATATGTAAATTGGTGAACCAAGCAGTCAGGCATTTCAGAAAGAACCCCCAAATAAGGTCATGAGTCAAAACATTTCACATCCGTATTAAAAATAAATAGAAAAGAAATTGATTGTAAGGACATGAGAACGTAACATCCTGATTACTAAGATGAAAAAAGTAGGAGAAAAGAAAGGAACCAAAGTGGTAAATCAATCAGATTTGTCAACTTCGAAGGGTTAAAAGAGTTTCCTTTCTTTTACCAATGCAATGCAACTCAATGATCAGTTAGAACAACTTGCTATCATATCTCAATTTGATGAACAAACACGCACGCATAAAAAAAATGCGGGAACTAAAAGCTGAAAATTTATGTGAAAATATGGGAGTAAATTATTAACTAAGGAAGATAGAGAGACAGAGAGACTGCGACACCATCGAACTTGCCTTATCAATGGGTTTGGTTGCTTCTTGATCGTACTTGCTAGGAGGCCCAAGAGTACCTTGTGAAGTATCTTCTGACTAGAGAAATTATCCCACATATTTGCTTTAGTATTTAAATCAGAAAAAATTACCCCAAACTGTAAGGATTAGGCAGAACAAACTTGAACAATTTGCACCTGATTGTCTAGCTGTGTGTCTGTTGGTATAATTATTGATTGAGATGTATTTGGATTGACAGCCATAAACACTGATGCAGATGCATTTGGAATTCCATTACTCTTAAAGGCTTCTCCCCACAAGCCAATCTGGTGGATCGGCTCATACATACCCATCCTTCCTGAGGAGACAAACTGTGTAGATGGAGAGTTCATGATTCCTGTACTGATGATAGAGGTAGCTCACTAAACTTTGGTATAACTGCAGGTATGTGGTGACAAAAAGAACATAAAACTTCTACTCAAATTGATATTAAGAAGAATCTTCATAGACAAGAGTGTTGAAATAATCATTTTCAGGGTGAGCACAAAAACTGAGTTTCCCAAAAAAATGCAATGAAATGCAAATGGTAATTACTGTCTCAATTAATAAAGCTGCACCTGGGGAACAATGCTCCCTGAAAAACTTGGAGTTAAAAGAATTGAAAGTGATAATTACATGACAGCGACACTACAAATACACGATTATGGTATCATAGTACAAACAAAATGCCTTACTATCGATCAATATTCATGATGTTCTTCTGCCATCACTTGAATCTAGGGAGCAAAGGTAGATGCAAATTTCTGTAGCAAAATGAAGGATGCATTGTGACTTGTGCTAGTGCCCAACTTGCAAACGTTTCCACCAAAGGGCACACAATCTTCCAAGAAAATAAATACCATGCCTTATAGAGACGCATCTTACAGCATCATGGAAGAAAATATCATTCGCTAAGCATAATTATTGTTTTTCCTCCTTATTTTACTATTTCCAGGTTCAGAAATCAAGTCATTTCCAAATTGGATCTCACTGTTTACTCGTCTCCTTCGACATGCTTATAGTGGACCTACTTGCTTATTGTTGGAAATCAAGATAAATTAGGAAGAAATTATTGTAGATTTTACAGTAAAAAAAAGTCTTCATCCAAGGTAAAGGAAATAAATTTCTCTGGTCTTATAAGTGAAGAAGCATCAAGGGCAAACTCCCAAGTATCCTAAATGCATACCTATCAACATAATAGTAGCAATGATGCTTTAGAATAGTGTTGCTCGGAATTGAAGGATGATAGCCAAAGGAGATGTCAAATGAGAACAAATAAAAGTCAAAGATGATTGAACTTGAGGTTACCACAACAGAAGCTCCACAAAAAAAGAGTGAAACAAGCACACTAAAAAAGGTATAAATTCCCAGAAACATCTCCTCAAGCATTTTTCACTATCAACTTAAAAAGCATCCATGAAAGTGGAAATGCATAGACAAAAATTCGACTTCAAAAAGTGAAAGCAATAGAAGAATTTTGCAAGTTACACAATGATGTTTCCACTCTCTGCTGCAGCTAAACATTTCTAGATACGTAATTTGAAAAAAAAAAATCACAGTTATTAGCAGCAATCATGTATTTGGAATCTTACTTCCAAATAAACCAGAAATTCATTTTATAAAAAATTAAAAAAAAAAAAAGAAAAGGAAAGCAACCGTTCCCCTTCTCCCTGCTTAAGAAAAGAACAATTCTTTCAACTAATCAATGATTTGTTATTTTCATCATCAAAACCATGACTCAACCCAGAAAAAAAGATCAAAATCCAAAGTTTGTAAGCAACAAACAAACAGAAGACCCTTTGGCTATTGGAAAACAAGACACCAAGAATGCAAAAAAACATGCACAATAAACATATATGCAGTAGTATGTTTGTATATATAATTACTATATCCAATATTTATCTGTCAAAACAACACTTCACTTCAATTCAATTGAGTACCAATATTCCAAGACAAGCTGAACTACTCCTACTCGTTTTAGTTAAAACTGAACAGCTGCAAACTCCAAAATGAAGTTTAATTTCCTATTCTTTCCCTTCCCTCAACTTTCCCAGCAACCAGACAGAGTCTTTGAAAAAAAAAGCAGAAAAACAAGACCACAAATGGTCTGAAAAAAATTACGAACCTTTTATACGTTATTTGAAGTCAAAGAAACAAGAGAGAGAGTTTCCCGCCTCCTAAAACACGAAAACCAGAAGCAAAAATTGGAAGTCTCAATCGAAACCCTAACACTCCTAGTTGTTCAAATAATCCTCTCCATACCCTTTGTCCCATTATCATTTCCAACAAGAATCAATTTGGCAACACGACAGCTTAAAAGAGACTCTCCTTTCTTTGAACTGTTCTTTTTATTTTAAATTATACCATTTTTATATTTTTTTTATCTGTTTATATATTTTAGTTTTGATGCTCCAATATATCATCATAAGTTTTCAAAATTTTTAAAAAATTGGACATTGTTTCTCTAAATTAAATCCAGAGTTGGAAAAATCTTATAGCATGTTCTTAATATTGTAATGAGATTAAATAGCTATGAGATTGAAACTCAATTATCAGAATAATATGTACGTGGCATAATAAAAGATAATCATAAACTTCCAATAACAATCATTAATTTTTATATCGAGACATTTCATTTTCAGTATTGTGTATGAGATATGAAAAAAATAAATAAAATTAAATTTATTTGGCTAAAATTCTAAATAATTAAATTATTTTTCACTTTGAAAATCTCAAATTATTTTCTCATAAATGGTATGAATTCAAATCTTTTTATATGCCTCCAACTATGTAGGAAACAAAATATCCAATAATAGATAATGTAAGCTTGTTATAAGGGATTAAACAAAGTCTACCAAATTATTTCGAAATTTTTGGTAATTAATTTAAAAATTCAATTAGCATTTAAACAAAAAAAAGCACTTAAAATCACAATATATAATAGTAAGATTGATGTGAAAAGGGGATTGAATTGATTTGTTGAAAAGGCCAATGAATTTTTTTCATAGGCAGAGAGTACTAATCCCCTCCAGCAGAAAAATGAGTGACATCCACATCCAAACTTGCCTAACAAATAATAAAATAGTCACATCACGGCATCACCCACACAAATAAAAAATAAAAAAAATAAAACTGTGCATACGTAATAATATATATATATATATATATATATATATATATATTGTTTTGATGTTCTTGGCTGGCTTTAACCTATTGTGAGCTACAGAGAGTCAAAGATTACACATATGCTTCCACTATCGCTAATATGCGCACCAGGTATCTATCACTACTTTCAGAATGCTTAACCTACGCACCCCCACCGCCCTCTCTGCGTTTACACATGACGTCATATTCCGGTGACGTTGTCGACAGGACACATGGACATTATTGCATGTAGGAGAGATTTTCTGTTGAGCGATGGCCAAAGTTCCCGGAATTTATAGTGTGTGATTAACACGCGTTTTTAATAGCGTGGTAAGGGTTGAAGTGAGATTTTTTTTTCGCGGGAATTTGAGCCTCAGTTATTGAAGCAATATGGATAGCGCGTGTGCCCACGAAGGCTTATTGCGTGTATGGGTTTGATTTTGATGACAAGGGATTTTGGAAGCTGACGTTATAGAAATGGAAAGCTTTCCTTTATCGATGGATCCGGGGTTCTTCGGAAAAAGGCGAAGAATATGTACTTGCAATGAAATTGCAAAACTTTCTCTATGATTGACAAACATTTTCCTCTAATAAAATTTTCCCATATGCCACAAAGGTAATATTAGATTTTTCGAACATTTGATTCTATAAATAGTTTGACTCAATTTGTTTTTTTCAAACATTATATATATATTAAATATGTTGCTAACTCCCACTGTTGGGTGAAATTTATTAAAATTGAAATTATTAATTTTACAGCACATAGCGTCAAATATTTTTTTTAAAAAAAAATAAGAACATACATCCTTAAAAGGAAAGGAAATGAATGTACTTGAGAATGCAAAGTATGTCAACAGAGGAGGTGATCATTACAATCATGATTGCTATCTTGAGTGGCTTTTGGGTAAAATTTAAAATCATCCACTTCAACCTTAACCTTTGCCATCCTCTGTTTTGAGAGTGACAGTCCTAAATACCAATAATCATATGTAACAAGTGAATATTCTTGTATATACCACCCCTCCCTTCTTTTTCACTTCCAACCTCCATATATAATTATTTAAAAAATAAAAAATAAAAAATCACCCGCTATAAAAGGGACAATTAAATTTAATATCACTCTTAATCCTTGTCTATTATAAAATTAACGGTAAATACAGAATTTTTATTTTGTACATTGAGCCTAAAATCAATTTAGTATAACTTAGTTTATTGGCCATTAAATTTAATATCACACTTATTTCAATATAAATATATATTAATAATAATTGCATTTATCTTCATATGATGTAAAATTGGATTTTGTAATGGATAATTGAAAAAAAAAACAACAAAAGAAAAATATAAATGGGTTCCTAATGCAGTTGGTAATTGTTTGTTAAATCAAATGTCTATTAAAAAATATATAATTTTATATTTTATTTCAAAAATTATGGTGAGGCTACCTAACCAAAACAAACCCATACGTGCAAATTCTTATAGTGATGTATTGGCTCTTCATGTACTTATGGGGACAATACTGACCTCAACACTACTCTCCATGTTCTTTCTCCATTTACGGGGATTTGATTTGAATTGATCGGATTCGGTTGATTTGATTTGATTTGATCCAATTGTAGACATTGTTGAATCAAAATAGGAGACAGCCTTATACTTCATTTTTGGACATAGACATTCCGAAGGGAAGAATACTATTTTGCAGGATGATGATAGCACAAAGAACGTTTGAACGAAAGGACATTTCTGCTCTGGAAACTGCCAGTAGCTAATTGGTAACACTTAACACATCCAATGTCTTTTGCAAAACAAAGTTCCCATTGACTCATTTGTGAATTGCCAAAGTCCTTTTGTTTTCGTTTTTCAATAATAGGGTTTGAAGCTAAAATTGTCAAACCGACCAACCAAATTATCTTTGTTGGCAAAGTCCAAACTGTACAAGCCATTGAAATTTAAGACAATATCATATTTCCTTAAATTTGTTTTCTTGTTCTTTTAATAATGCTTTCCATCTCAAGTTTTACTTTTAATGCACAAACATCAAATGAGAGTTATGAACTAAAATAAATAATATACTTTAAACTAAAAAATAATGTCACATTTCCACTCAAATCTGTATTATTATCAAATAATAAAAAGAAAGAATTAAATAAGAAAATTGTTTTGCGTTGAAAATTTACATTTTTCTGAACTAGTACAAAACAATTATTTTGTAAAAGAATTAATGAAAATTGTAAAAATCTTGACGTGTCATTTTAGGGTAGGAAGTAAGAAGGATTCAGTACTTTTGGATTTGGATTGTCAAATAAAAGCATGCAAAAGAATAAAAATATATAACTGATGTCGATGCATGTTGTCTTCACGCATCACTCTTTCAACTTTAGTCTTTAGAATAGAAACTTCATCCAAAATTATCACTTTTGCTTTACCACACTGTCTATCTACTGATTGAAATTTTCCACATTTTCTACCTTTTTCTTTTTTAACATTAATTCTTCTTTTGGTGTATAAAAATAATTACTGTCTATTTGAATCCAATTATCAAATAGTTAATTTAATTGGATACGGATTTAGGATAATTTTTTCTCATTTAATACATATTTTTAGAATTGAATTTAAAAATTTTGAAATATATACACCAAACCCAATAGAAATCATCCATTTTGACTGAGAAACAGCAAGTTAATTTAATTTAAAATTTCAATTATATCATCTTCACCCTATTTTAAAAATGGCTTGAGCATATCTTAATTGACAAATTCATTAATATTAAAGTAATGGATTGTCTAGTGGGAGTTTATATATTTATATACTAAGGAAAAAAAATAATGAAGATAGGATAAGAGTGTGAATAATAATTAATAAAATTAGGTAATGGTGCCAATGATGCATATAAAGTTGGCAACTACATAGCAAGTGGGTGGTGCCTACTATGTATAATGGTTGGTTGATTCCTTAGTGATTTTCCTTTTCATATTCTCTATTTTTTGTATTTTGTATTTTGTATTTTGTTCTGAATAAAGAAACAGAAACGTCACGCAAACACTTGTCTTATTTATTCTAATTTTATAATTTCCTACTACTCTCGAGTGCAATCTAAAGTGGGTTGCCACTAAGAATGGCTAATGTGGCGTCACAAATTTTGGATCTTCAACAATAAAATGATGAGACAAATTTGTTTCTTTAGTTTCTTTTTTTGGTCACTCTAAATTTGGATGCCCATTTCCACTTTTTTCTTCAAATAAATTCTTTGCCATTTGATGCTAGGCAAAATTTCCATGGGCATTCATCCATCTATATTGGAATACATGCCACTTTTTTTATTATCTTTTTCTCCGATGTATAATTAGAAATATCATCGTTCGAGCTAAAATAATTGATTTGACGTGTAAATGAGTTCATCACCCAGTGTAGATAAGTATTTCCCGATGCCTGTATATGTACACATTCTCTTGTTGGTGCGAATGTGTTTCTTTTGCATCTCGAATAGTATTGCAAAGGGTAATGATTCTTTAGTTATTACTCTTCTTGCAATTGATTGCAATGGATGAATTTCATTTCAAGCTCTTGCATATCAATCCTAACCGCGAGTCATTGCTTTAGTGGTTTGTTATATTCTCATATTTTCTTTCTTAGAATTTTAATACCTAAAACAAACATTCATGAGATAAATATATATTTATTACCATTCTATGAAATGTAAATAAAGATTTAATAGAATAGTAAAAAGAATATTCTACCACTTATAGGTGGATAGAAAGTCAAAAATATTTTTTAAAAACTCTCACTTTGGATTTGTTATTCTATATCATGTTAGTGGAACTGCTGTCTAATGTATTATATTTTTAGTAAAGGGTAGAGTTAATTTAAAATTGAACCAGATCGAGATTTAGAACGATAAATTAAAATTTTAATATCCAAATCGAATAGAAATTACTGTTAGAATTGAATACAACAGATTTGATTCGATTTTAAATTTAACAGATTGAATTTTATAAAATTAATTGAACTATCTTAAAACTTTAATTTGAATTAAACTTGTTTGTAGTTAAGCCAATCAGGTATCAATTTGATTCGATACGACATTTTATTTACTTCTAAAAATAAATGCGGTTTAAATCTAAAGGCCGATTTTTTCATTCTTATATAAAAATATATTTTTATAATACAGAAACCTATATTTATTTTCCCTTTAATAAAAAAGAAATCAAAATGATTTGAATCTTATGAAGTCAAAGACATAATTTTACTCTGGGTAACATTCTTTTCTTAGAACAGTGTTAAAGATTTTTTTTAGAATAATTTGAAAATCTTTTTTTTATTTAACTCTAGCTTTATTTATATAAAATTATATATCATGACTGCCCTTAATGCTGGGTGAAGAGTTAATGTGTCTCTTGGAAGAAAATAAGTGTGGCTTATTAGGACACAATTGCTTCAGGACATGTGTACAGTTGGACCCCCCAATCCAACATTGTTTAGCTACAAAAGTACAGCTAGTTTCAAATATTTTGTATCCCTTGATACTATAATAGTACAAAGTAATAATAATTAATAAATCATATATTATAAAAAAATAGAGAATAATTTTTTTCCTGAATGAAACTTGATATGTCCAATCTTTGTTATATAAGTATAATTAAAAGAGAGATTCATCCAATAATTTATAGATTATTTTCTTTTTTCAAAATTAAAAAAATGAAATGGCTGTGTATCCCTATATAATATATCCTTATCATTATAATAAATTATTGATTATTTTTATTTAGTCCTTCTGTGTTTTATATGCATTATTTAAATTCTTTTTAGCATTTAGGTCTATCGTACTATGATGATTAATGTTCGAACACTTCCAAATTTAGAAATTTATATTATTTTAGTAGGATACTTCACTTTGTCCACAGACACCAATGTCATTATCATTAATTATACATTTTTAGTTTTATGCTAATATTTCAATTATTGATAATTAGATCATTGCAGCTATTTTGATATTACTGTTTCGAGTAAAATATCACATTAAATACATCGATTAAATTAAAATTTACTGATAAATGTGATTTATTTAGTGGTAGAAAACTCTAATTTATCAAAAAAATATAAATAGAGGAGAACGATTGAACAAAATAGAACAATGGTTTTTTATTCTATAAATCATTTCAATTTTGACATATTAAAATATATTTATTTTCCAATCATATTTGAAATAATAAAATATTAAATTTTTTAAAAATAATTTTTAATTGAATCTAATTAAATTCACGTACGATCTGATAATTAACATTGCCAAACTAAAACCTAAATTATCTTGCATGCAATGAGCTACATTCCTTGGAAAGAACAGTAAAGTACAATTTGGAATCATAGAACTTTTCCAAAGCCAACCTCAGAAGCATGAATCAGATCTTGATAGAAATTTATTAAAATAATAAGAAAAGCAAGCCATTACACATAAAAATAAACTAAAAGCTAATCAAGAATCTTTTCCTATTTCAAGAAAAAATAAAAAGCATGGGTTAGGTTCTTTTGCAGTTGGACTAAATTTTCAGGAATTACTTCTATATCTAAAAAGAGATGCTATATATTCCAACATTAATAAAGATGTCTCTTTTGGAATAGGGTGATGTTTTATTCTTAAAAACTGTATGATCCATTAATATAATAGTCGGCTTTAGGGGTAATTTTTCCTTTAACTCATCAGATTGGCAAAAATAATTAAGATCGAAATGATTCGAATTCAATATCTTTCACTCTTTACGTAAATGAGAAAACTAATCAAATTACTACTTGAATGACTAAATTACCCTATTTGTTAAAAAATATCTTAAAATTCAGTTTATGTTCCGGCGATTTAAAATTATATAAATAACTAAAGATTCACATATATAAAATTTTAAAATTATTTGAGATCTAACTTTCTTGCAAATTGCAAAATAAAGGTCCTTTGCTTCTTTTCCTTCTAATATAGAAATTAGTGTAACTTATCCCTACATTGAGTGCCTTGGGAGATTTGGCCTACTAAAGAAAGTTATTATGCTACCAAAACAGATTTTTTTTCTTTTTTTGTTGACTGTCTATACCTATCCTATCCTTAAAAAACGTGATGGATGAGTATTATCCATCCAAAATGAGCCTTATCCAAATAGGTGCATAGAGGTAATCATACTTTACAAGATTTTGCATGCTTAAAAGTTAAAACGCCTTTTCTAATCATGTTTATACATTGTTAATGATGTGCAAATTCATTGGGCCCTCCGGTTAATGGCCCACAAATGTTCAGCTCCAAGCCTGTTTTGTTTTTTTGAGGTCCATTGTTTTAGATAAAGTATTGAAATTCATTTTTATACAAAACTAATTGAATTAAATTAATGTTTTATATTTATATTCATGAATACTTCGTATCACTATCTATCTATTATTCAATTTGCGATACATTTACCAATTATTAAATTTTATTTATAAAATATTTAATTTTTAAAATTATCTTCTTACAATTTTTGTGTTAGAATAAAGGCTATAACTCCATATCAAAATTAGTCTTTTCACTTGTATAAGAAATGAGAGGTCTTCAGTTCGATCCTCCCAAATATATTTGATGAGTCTAGGGAATGACTATCTATATTATGTAGCCCGCAGTATTACTTATCCCATCGAGACTCTCAATGAATAAAAAGAAAATAGTACATTTAGAAAATAAAAAAAAAAGAGTTTCTTTTTTTTATCATAATTTCTTTAAATTGAACACCACTGAAAACATTGTCTAGAAGCTGCAAAGATTGGGCTAAAAGCTTCCTGATCATGGGCTGATTTCTTCTGTATTTTGGGCTATATAACAAAATAAAAAGCTTAACCTTAGGAACCTGGACCTGTGGGCTGATTTCTTCAGCCCTATTTTACACTTTGCGGTCTTCAATAATACGACCGAAAGGAGACAAGTCTTGAACCCAGCTATGGATATTAACATCCAAAGCCGACACCTCGTCAAAATAATATTTTCTTTTAATTCCTTTTATAAACACATAATTTTTCTAAATTAGTTCCTTTTAAAATTAGATTTAAATTCTATTTACATAATTTTATTATATATTGAGTCCATGATTTTTTTTCCTTTATTTTCATTAATAAAATAATTGTAATATTTTGTTTAATAGATGAAAAAATAAAAAGTGTCTCCATATATATATATTAGATTATTTTTAAGTCATTTCAAATTAATTTTATTTCTAATAATTAAAAAATTGATAATTAGTTTGAGATTTTTATTTTTCTTATTATCAAAATCAATTTAGCGGTTCTATTATTAAAATTTTTTTTTCTTTTGACTATTGAAACTTACTCTGACTACCACATACTTTTCTCCATTTCGTATGATCAAAGGAGTTGGTTGAGAGCACGTGAAGTTAGGTTCGATTAGGTTGTAGACTAAGCAAATTCCTTCATCCTTTCCATCGATTAACAAATTGTTTTTTATTTTTTATAATAATAACAAATTCTTTTATTCAACGATTTTAAAAAACGTAACTCTCCACATTGACTTATTCAAAGTGTTTTTAATATTTTTAATTATTTCTTAGATTTTGTTTGATATCTCCTTTTGTTTTTTTTAATTTTAATTATCCGACGTTCGAAACCACTGACCGGACTAATCTAAATTTTGTAATGGGCAAATATACAGAGACAGTGGCGGATCCACTTGCTAAAAATACAGGTCAATTGACACATTTTCCTTTTTATTTTTGAAAATTTTTAATATATATATATCCATAAAATTCAATTCATTTATATTTTTATCCCCACTTTTTACAGTATATGGACTAAAAAAAATATTTCTAGATTCATTATTGCATAAGTGCTCCCTGCCGAAAATTCGATAATTACTTTTAATGGAGCGTTTAATCAAAATATTATCTCTAGTATTTATAGCATTATATATATAGTACCTGTCGAGTGTTGTCAAATTATTTGTGTTACAGTGATCAACTGCCTCCCAATTTTCAATAACCGACCACTTTACTAAAATGATTACTACTATTTACCAGTTTAAACATCTCTTTCATTCATTTTACAAGTACTACTAAATAAAGGAAATTTTGATTTTCGAAGATATCAATGACAAAATGCTACACGTGTGGAGATTTAGAGATTGGTTCATCCGAAGCTTCGACCAAGTCTATCATGTTATTCATTGAGTTACTCATTAGTATCCTTTGAAAATATAAATTATTTTATTTTAAAATATAAATCGTTAAGAGTATTTTATAAAATAATGATATTTTTTTAATATTATCTTTATTTATATTAGATATAATAATTATTTTTATAAGTTACTGTTGATTTTAAGATAAAAATAATTTGGTCAAATTACCATTAATTTTATTATAATATTATAATTTAAATTAATTATTTTTTTTAATCCTATGTAAAGGCCTTAAACGATTTATAATTTGAAATAGAGGGAGTGCAAAATATTATTATCCTTTATTTGGTGAATTGTAATAAAATTTTGATTAATATATATTTCTCTGTTTATAAATACTTATCAGATATTTCATATTTCTTAAAAGAACATTCACATCGTCTAAATTACAATCATTTGGGTATTTCAAGTTTCTTAAAAAAAATTTCGCTTTGTTTAAATTATAATAAATTATTGAGTGGATCGATTATATTACTCTCAATTTATTATTTGAGTGAAAAACATTCAATCACTATTATTATATACAGCGGTAAAATTGAAAAAATAATTTATTACATGTTAAATCCACAAATATGGTAAGTATTTAAAAACGTAATAATTTCTCAAATGTAATAAATATTTGAGATGAATAGAGTAGTGTTATTAAAATTTTAATTATATTTTAGCACGGTTCATTATAATTTAATATTCAAGTTAGTAAATTATTAAATTAACTTCATTTGATACTATTATATCATTATTAGTATAAAATGTTTTAAGTTGAAAAAAAAAATCTGTATAAAATGTATTTTTATTTTGAGAATTTAACTAATTATATTGAAATAAGAAACGAAGTAATTTTTATTTTTTATTTATGATTGTTTGATAAGAAGAAATAAATTTATACTAATATATTAAATGCCGAAGATAATTTTTTTATAAATATTATTTTGATAAAAGGATTATTTGAAAATATAAAATAGTTTATATTTTTACAATTGTACTAAAATAGTATAAGTTAAAAATTATACTATTTACACTTGGCTTTCATATAATACAAGCTACCGTACTTTTATGTATATATAGATAGCTCCATCTGTGAGTATATTATAATACATTTTAGTAATTGGAAGAATGTGTTTTTTTTTTTTTTTAAATTATCGAATAAGGGTTATAAAATAACAACTCTGGTGTCAATATTTTTAAGTTTTAGAAGCAATAGTTGAAACTATAAGACTTTTTATTTTATTTTATTCAGGAAATATTTAATTTAGCTTGTTGCTCTAACAACAATTGCTAATAGATTGGTTAATGGTCGAAAGGTGTTAGCTGACGAATGTTTGTCATGCGGTAAAATTTTAGTAAAAATTATTATTAATATATATATATATATATATATAAAAATTTAAAATAATAATTTTTACTTATTATTTTTATAAAGTTAATAATGCTTAAAATAATATAAATATAAATAAATTATTAGAACATCTCGGATGCTAATGTAAATTTTTTTTAATTGTCACGTAAAAAAGTAAAGTTTTTTTAAAAAATGCAATCCAATGTTAATATCTATTTGGTATACGAAGCTGATGTGTCAAAAAATAAATACAGATTGTTAACTACACTTTCTATTTCCGGATATTAGACAATATTAATATTTATTGCTCTATTGGACTTGATTGTATATTAAATTGTGCAAAAAAAAAAAAGAAAGAGGATTTGCAAGTAGTGCGTTCCACATAAATTTTTAAAATTCAACGTCTATAAATAGATATTTAATCACGTAATCATTTAGATATTTTATTTTATACGACACATAGGCTACAATCCACTGTGAGTTATTCCTTCAAATTTTTATACCATTTTTGAAAATTACAAAATATAAAAAATTTTGCATGGTTATTGTTAAAATTAGAATCTAAATAATAAAAATAAAATCTAGTTATTTCAATTAACATTTTTTGAGATAAGCAAATTGGAAATAAAAAAAATTGTAAATCAACAAACAAACAAAAATCAAAGTTTTATTGTCAAAGTGACTGTATTTGATCTATTTAATAACATTATTCGATTACATTTAAATCAAAATAGTCCACGCTCCGAATTAAGATAACCAACTTGGGTGGACAAGTGCATACGCAACGTGTGAATAAATTATTGCCACGCAAATTGGGATGATAAACAAAATCTATACTCTTTCGCTATTTTTTCTAGGACAGGTTGTATTTACTTTTTTATTTATTTAAAAATTATTAATGATGTTATAAATTATCATAATATTGCCTGTAAGTCAACTCTAATTAAATTACTCTCTCAACCTCGTAATTCTTATTATTATATTTGTTGCTACCATATTTAAAGTTTACTATTTTTCATTTATTTAATACTTTTTTCCAATAAATATATTAATCAAATTCCCACAAAAATTAGTTGTTTTTGTTCAAAATATAAATTTGCATGTATTTTTTCTATCATCCTCTTACTTTAATATGAGATATTATTGACCCAGTGAGATGGAGTTAGATAACCCAAGTTAAACCAGATTCGGCGGTTGGGACCATGGTTAATTGGCAATAGAGTACAAAACACGACAGAAAGAGAGAGACTTAAACAAAAAGCGTTGGCTCAATAAATTAAAAGGAAAAGATAGACTCAGTGATAGTGGTAATTGAAATAGTAATTAATAAATAAAGATAATCATTATTTATCATCAATAAAAAGATAATTGAACAAATCAATAACCCAAAACTTGTCGTTACTCTTAGTCCGGGCAGCCCAAGCCCACGTTCTTTTTATACTCAGAATGACCCTGCCCGTCCTGCCCGATACCTGACTGAGAAATTACGGTCAGTCAGTCAGTCAGTCACCCACACCAGCACTCTGTCTCTCTCTCCCCTTCTCTCTGAGATATTTTTTTCTATAACTTGGTATCTCTGTGTCTCTACGATCACGATCGAACGGTCCAAAATGAACGGAGCATCCCACGCTTATTTCTCGAGGTTTTAGAGCTTCAAACCTCCAGATCTGCTATATTTCTGCTCAGATCTTGATTTCTGGTAAGGTTTCGCTTCATGATTAGCTTTATTTTTCTTCTAATTGCCGGTTTCTAGTGATCTCTTGTTTTAGTTTCTTCAATTCGAGATTCTTTTCGACTTTTTCGATGATTAACCAGTTTATGCCGTGAATTTCTTCTTTACTAACGATTTCGAGTGTTTTATGTCTATTTCCGATGATTTTTAAACTCGGTTTGCTTCAATTTTCCCTTTTCGTTCTTTCTCAAAGAAAATTTTCGTTTATTTTCGAAAACTTTAGTTATAAAAGATTAGGAATTTCCATTTCTGCTATGAAATTGACGTTTTGAAGGATTTTAATCGTTTCGGTTAAGCTTTTACTTGTTTCGGTGCAATTATTATGTCAAAATCTTCAATTTTCTGTTGATTTTTGACTAATATCTTTCAATTACACCGTTAAAATCTTCTCCGGCGAGTTTTCCCTTCACTGAAAGTGCTTTCTTGTCTTTATTCTCTTGAAAAGTACATCTTTTCAGTATTACTATTTTTCTAAAAATAAAAAATCCTTATTATTCTCTTTACCACTGTTGGAGAAGCATTTTTTTTAAATTATTTCAATTTTGTGGTGTGAGATCTGACGGCTGAATTAGATTTTTAATTAGATCTAACGGACATCAGTTCATTGTCATGTTTTTGCAGGTCTTTATTATTTGTTTTCCTTTTTCAAAGCACGCAAATGGAGGCTAACTACAGCCCAGTGACCGTTACGCTAGGTAACGGTGTGCTAACGTACGCCGGGGAAGCTGTAGCAAGTTTGCTAGTTTCGGCCCTGCTCGAAGCTCAGCTTTTAGCCCAGGTAAGTTATAAAGTGCGCCTTCTCTTCTGATAAATAATCTAACAAGCATATTTTCCTTATTTTTTTTAAATTTAATATTTTCAATCACTTATCGGACGGTCGATTGTTGGTACGGCCTTACCTATCAACTTTCCATTTTCTGCTAATATGCGCAGTCATATATTGTTAGCTTGCGCTGTATGACTTTTGGGGTTGGCTATTTTATTTTTTCTGCTTTTCCGTACCGTTTAACGTGCGCCAATCGCCTAGTTTTTTTTTTCCCTCATTTTGGATCTGAGTTAGTCATGTCTAGGTTGGGTTGCGCTAACGTGCGCGGTGGGGTTGAAGTAGTCTGCGTTGGAAGAGAATGTTTAACCATAGTTTATGATGTAGTTTGAGACTAGGTTTTTTACACGTGTGGCCGATTGAAATATAATACTATATTATATCTTTTTCTTTTTGCCAGTTTATAATTAATTACTAATTATAGTAGAACAGGTCAGATCAGACAAACGAAAGAGAAACATATTTATTGTTTTATAACAAGGCATGGTTAGGAATATTCTTTACACGATGCTCTTTATCTCATAGTCTCCCTTACTGACACGTGTAATTCTATGATTTGTTGTTTTCCAAAAATAGATAAATACTTGTTGCTCATCATGGTTTAATTTTTTAATACTTTATGCAAATTTTTTTGGTGTATTTCTTGTTTATGGTTTGTCCTCATCTACAAGCATTTTTATTTGCAGTAGGAAATTTGTTTGACTTTGTAGCATAATCTCTTTTTTTTTTTTTTTGGAGCAAAAATTCGCAGTAACGGAGAGGGGGAAGATAAAATTTTAAATTTTGGATATATTATATTAGACTGTTCAATCATCGTGATTTTATATGTTTATATGGGATATGGATGAGTATTTTTTTTCGTACAATTTATTGAAGGATTCAAGCTCAAAGGAATAGATAATAAGCTTTATTTCTGCAACATTGCATCTAGTTTCTAATTGGAAAAAGTGGGCGAAAAGAAAAGATGCCTCTGATGATGAAGGTTGAATGACATAATTCATTTATCAAATTATTTACTTTTCCATATCGTGGCGGCAGCATATTCTACTGGCATAGAGGCAATGTCACCCCCCTTCTTTTCTTAAAAAGAATCTGTGCTGGCTATTCTTCTCCTGAAATAAGATAGTTTATGGTCATATAAGGCTTTCAGCTATTGGTTTTTTGACATTCTCTTTAAATAAGATAGATTTATGCCCCCAATTCCCAAATGCTGTCATTTATTTCTGCACTTTTGTGTAATTCCATTAACCTGATGGAGAATTTTTCCCATTAAATTACAAACTTCGCATACACACTAGTGAAGCTTTTATGAGATGGAGACTAAACAAGAATCAAATGTCCTTAACTATTATAGGCAGCAGTGAAAATGATCCTTTAACCTGTTTTTTTCGCATGGTTAAATAATAGTAAACTAATAATTTTTTTCTTAATAAAGTTTTTATGGATGAAAATGGAATCAATAGCGAAACTTGATACTTCTCCTCACCCCTCATGAGTTGAGATAACCAAAAATTATAGTCAGTGATGGATTATGGTTAAACGGGGAATAAACATTGCTTGTCTTCTTTATATGACTAATTTTCAATAACTATGCTAATTGCTTTGTGTAATTGGTACTGCCTAACACTCTGCTTTGACCTGCTGCCGAACGTACTTAAATTTGGTTTTCAGGGCCATATTGGTTCGTTGCTGACTAACAAACCCAGGATGAAAGGAGATAACGCAAGCAGCCAGATGAAGCCAGTTGATGCAGGTGGAGATGATGGCGATGACGACAACGGAGATGACGACGACGACGGTGATGGTGGATTTGGAGAAGGCGAAGAGGAAATATCATCTGAGGATGGAGGAGACAATGGCAACAACCCTAACAACAACAAGAGCAATTCTAAAAAGGGTCCTGGGGGGGGTGGAGCAGAAGAGAACGGAGAAGAGGAAGAGGATGATGACGAAGAAGAAGATGGTGAGGATCAAGATGATGATGACGACGACGACGATGACGACGATGACGATGATGATGGTGGAGAAGAAGATGAGGAGGAAGTTGAGGAGGTAGAGAATGAAGATGAGGAGGATGAAGACGAGGAAGCCCTCCAGCCCCCCAAAAAGAGGAAGAAGTGAGATAGACAAAATTGTAGAGGCTCCTCAAATACGTTATTTTCTGTGACTTGTTCTCTAACTTTTTATGGAACTACTTAGATTATGAGGTAGCCTTCTTAGGACAAACATATTATGCATAATTATTTTATTTTCGTTTGCATGATTAGAGTACTGTAGAACTATGAGCTGCGGGAAATGATTAATTCGAGAAGATGTGGTGATTATCTTAGCAACATTTAATCAAAGCTTACTTGTAGAATTCATTAGCAATTTCCTTTCCTTGTTTGTTAGAGCTGATTTATTTTATTTTTGCCTAAAATTGCATTTAGTAAATGTTTCTTTTTTCTGAAATAGATGCAAGAATAAGTATATCAAGGAATGCATAATTTTACTGTAGATGAAGAAAGAAAAGTTAATTGCATTTAGCTTGTTAAAAAGAAAGCATTTGAAGTGGATACATGCTTTTCTGTATTAAGACTCATTTCATTTTGAAATTTGTAATTATTTCTTTTCTTTTTATAATTTTTTTGACGAATTGAATTTTTATTATTGCATCTTGCAGAGAGTAATATACGCTCTCAAATATTTTTACTGTAATACAATAAATATGAAGTAAAAAGGGAAAGGAAAATAATCTGTGAATGGGTGACCATTTTATGATGGAAAACATAATTATTAAACCCGGCTGATTCTGAAAACATGATATATATCAACGAAAGCATATAGGTACAGTCCGTGTCAATCCTGAACACTGGTGAACCGATTTTATTTTTGAACCATTTAAGACAAAAAAAAAAACAAATTGAATCGGTTAACCCATAATTGAACCACTCAATCCCACAAACCCGATCAACCCGAATTGACTTCTGATATTATAATTATTTTAAATTAACTTGAAAATATGGGCAAGGAACATGAATCATTTTCCATTGAAGTTGTTCAGTTCATAGCATTTGATAACCATCTCACTTAGAAGTGACAAATAAAGCTGCCTGCATATTGTTTCTCTAATTTCGCAATAGCAAGCAGCTCATCTTATAACTAAAAATTATTGCTAGATCAAGTTGATGTTTTGGAATTCACATATTCATAAAAGCAAAAATGTAAAAGAGATGCTGGCTAGACAACATTATATGAAAAGAAAACTCTTTGGGGGGGTAGGGGAGCGAATAGAAAAGCGCAAAATAGGCACGTGCCTCTACCCACAGGCAATAGCCTCAGTGAGGTCGCATGCTTGTGGATTTTTGAGGTGCAAGCTCTTGCGCCCTAACCTTTATAACTATGGCTAAGCCAATCCTTAAGCAAGTAAGCCAAGTTTAGAAAATGCCTACTGACAAAATAAAAAAAATCCTCGAGCTTCTTTTCAATTTTGATTAAACCTTTTAAGGTTGATCATAATTGAAATAAAATTTCAATGGAAAACTCAAAGCTTGCTCCCTATCCAGCATTGTTCCCATCTAGTGCCAGCAACGCTTTGTCAAGACTTTGATTCCTGGAAAACTCAAAGTTGAAAACAAAATATCTATTTCCCTCATTTTTCCTCAAATGGTTCAAATCCATTATCGCTGAGAAGAAATAACAACAATCCATCACAATATTCACTTGATCAAACCCAGTTGTCTTTCATATCATTGAGTTACCAAGAAAAAGACTCAGTTAAACCCCATCAAGGACACTCAAATAATAGAAGTCAACCACAAGCAAAGTCAACTTTCTCAAGTTTATAAATATAGCACCAAGATAACCGCTTAAAGACCACGTAAAGGGAGTTCTAGGTTTGATTCTAAATCACAAAAGCAAGACAAAGAGTGGAGCATATCGATTGAAGAATCAAGGACACAAAGATCTGACTCTGGAGATTCAATCCAAGACTTGGACAATTTGGATCACTTAAATTGAAGCTGAGGAATATACAATGTTACAAATAACAAAGACGAACCTGAGAAGATATAAATTGAAATGCATATAAGGAGAAAAGAAAGGGAAACGAGGCAAGGAGGAATTAAAATGTAAAAGAATAGAAGATATTTTTACAAATATCTTATCTAGTAATAAAATATTACATAATATCAAATTTGCTTAACTGGCTAAAATTGCAACTAACTTTTCAAATTAGACTAAAAATAACAAAATTAACAGTTCAGTCAAAATTGAAAAAAAAAAAAAAAAAAGAGGGCATGGACTCTTTTTGGTCATTAAGCCCTTCAAAAATGAGGGCTTTCTAAGGAGCGACTTTGTGTCACCAGATTTAACTTCGTGCTCCCATAACAAATTATCAAATTATCCAGTAGTTTAATTCCAAATCACTCATAAGATGCATATCTATAGAATATAACAGATACAAATTTTGTATATTTCAAATCATGATAATTATATTCTTAAAATTGTTACTTGGAAAAAAAAAATTAAAAAAAAAAAAAAGCTGATGAGTTCATAGCAAAATTTAGATGAAAATTCTACATGAAAGAAATACTGTCTATCCAGCATATCCAAATTATCTGCTAATGATGAACATTAGAGTATGCATTGCAAATGTAAATAAAAAAAAAAGCAAAAAAAGAAAAAGAAAAAGAGAAAAAATCACAGGTCCAAATTTCATCTAAATAAAAGAAATCAGAAGCAAAATGGACAAAAAAGGCCAATAAACAAGAAAGTTAAAATTTCATAAGGAAACCAAAGTTGTCAAATCTTACAACAAGCAGGTCTAAGATGGAAACAAGGAAGAAGAAAATGATGAAGGTTAAGAAGAAGAGAAATGGTTAGCCAAGTTCTGCTTTAGCTTGGCTATAGAAGATTGTAAACGATGAGAAATTCAGTCCAACTGCAAATTTCTATTAGCAATTGACCCACAATAACTTCCTAGGTAAATATTCCCCAAAGGTACATGGACATCATTCCTCAAGCTCTGCAGCAAATCATCTGCAAATATGAAGCCCAAGCATTTAAAGGGAGTTAAGAAAAATAAGATATCATTGACCTCTCAAACCCAAAAAAAAATTATTAAAAACATGCAAAATTGCAAGTATTGAGAATATAAAACTAGATATAATAAACATCAACAAAAAGAATGAAAAGAAAATTGGCGAGCAGATCACCAAAAAAAAAAAAAAAAAAAAAAAAAAAGAAGAAACTGAAGTTGCTTTGTGTTGACCCAGCCAATGGTCATTAGCCAAAACTTGTAACAGAAACTTTGCATTTCATGGATGGATTACCATCCAATGAAGAAACCTTTTTTAAACAATTAATTTTTAAAACTGACCAATTACAAGCCATCTACCTGCACTGGTCTTAGCTTGGGATCCAAATCTGCATGCAATTAACAAGATGAAAAATTGAAAACCTATGATGAATAGAATGAGAAACACTTGAATAAAATAAACCTGTAAAATGAGATAAATTTTGATTGTGAATGCTAGAGTGAAAATATTTTGGGAATAGCATACAATGGCCCTTGATAGAATTTGGGTTTAAAATTACCAAAGCAGCAAATTTCAGGAGTGAAATGATAACATGAGAAGAGAAAATGATAGGTAATGAATTACAGGAAAAGGAGAAGTTTATCCAAATAAAGATAAAGGAGATCGATAAAACCAAAATGCGCTAGTTTCATAAAAGAGAAAGAAAGAATAAGAGAAATGAAAAAGTAATGTATGTAAATGGTGTCCCATATGGAGATTTAGATGCAGGTATGTAAAGGAAATGAGAGTACAAAAAAGATAAGGTTTAATAAGGACATATGTACTGTAATATTAAGCAGGAATTCAAATATTTAGTCCGGCTATTTTGCAGACCTCAGACATCTTGTTAATAATAAATACTCAGTGGGTTCAAGATCACCATTTAGGAGAAGTAGTTTTCATTCTCATCCTCAGACTAAAGTTTACTAGAATTTGCTATCCTAGGTAAATGCAATACAAACTCAAAAGGCTTTCAGCCTTAACACTATCTTTTTGTTTTCGTTTTCCCTTGCTCCTACCTCAAACAGTTACATCAGCAAACATTGTAACTTTGTAAGGGACAAGAAGAAATGTGAGTGAAAATATGCAAACGTTCAGCTTTATAAAATATGGGAATGTGGTAAAAAAGAAACAAAGAAACTTGAATCTAATAATTAAAGCCTCATTAATAAGCATTCATGCAAGAATTAATTAAAATGCATAACATATAATCTTTCCAGAAAATGAGACAGTTTTGACCTCAATCTTTGCACAAAGTGAAATTTAAGTGAATTTCTCCTATTCCATCTATATGCTAAAATGTGCATGCATAATTTTCGGCCAAGAATGCACAATTACAGTCAACTCCATGATCTATACCAAATTTTAGTTGTTCCAAACCTACAAAAGCAATAATTTTCAGAATGTACCAAAAAAACTAAAATTGAGCATGCATAAAAAAATAAGGCCATAGAATGAAACAAATAAATAAAATTGTATAAACCTAGCTTAAGTAAATCATACCACATATATGGTGGATATCCAGCAAATGAACTGCCAAGTCCCTGACCCCTACCCACCCCACCCTGTCCGGTCTGTGTGTTTGAGTAAACTTGTTGCAATCCCCTTCCTGCCCCATAAGTCCCGAGTACTGACTGAGTTGCAAGTCCTAGCCCACCTATTTGACTTGTTGGCACAAGACTTTGGCTCACTGCACCAACCATCAATGGATTAATCATGCCAGCAGGAGCAGCAGCAGCCGGATTACTCAACAACCCACCATACACAGGATTAATCCCAGGTTGCTGCCCAAACAATGCCAAATTCTGTGCTGCTGCTACTGCTGCCAACATCTGATCTTGTGATTGCTGCTTCACCTTCTGTTGTTGCTGCATTTGCACCTGATTAGTCTTGTTCTTCCCTTCCGTAGCTATAGAGCAATGCAACTGCTGACCCTCAAACATTTTGTGAGGCTCCTCTAATGCCCTTTTAGCTCCCTCTACCATTTTATAAACAAACAAAGCGTACCCTCTTGACCTTCCCGTTTCTTTGTCAAATCCCATTGGCCCAGACTCAATTTCTCCGAATTTAGCAAAAAAATCTTTCAACTTTTCTTTATCAGCATTCACTTGCACATTGCTCACATATATTTTCCTAGCTCCAATTTCCTGATCTTTACCTAAGTTAGCCGCTGGACCAATAGACGCCAACTGACAGCTTGCAAACCGATTATTTATATTCTTCTTTGGATCTTTCAAGGCCATAGCTGCTCCCTTTCTCGTCTTGAACAAGACAAAAGCATACCCTTTAGCTTTTCCAGTGACTTTATCCGTTACAACATTACACTCCTCGATTTCACCAAAGGGCTCGAACGCGGAGAGAACGTTTTCACGCGTGGTGTCCCAAGTAAATCCATGGACGAAGATTTTCCGGTGGGAGGCATCCCGGTCAGCATGTTCATTAATTAGGGGATAAATAGAGGGGTTGTTCGTAGCAGCTATATGTATGAGTTCGATAAGCTGTTCTTTGGTGTAGGGTTCAAGGAGGGTTGGGATGTCAACGGGATCGGAATCAAAATGGGAATCTGAACTAGAGTCGGAATCTGAATCAGAATCTGTTTGAGTATTTTTGGGAGGACAGCTACTGGCGGCGGCGGCAGCAGGTGACGATGCGAAGGTTTCACTCTTACGTTTCTTTAAATTGGGTTTTTGAACGGGGTTTTGTTTGGAATTAGCATCTGATACTTTTACCACTTCTATTTTCTTGGGTTTTTGGGTTTTCGCCATTGGAGACAACTGAGATAGATCGAAGAGAGAGGGGGAGAGGGTGTGGGTTTTAAGCGGAAGGTACTGTATTGTATAAGCTACGGTTATCTGATTCTCAATGGAAAATTACAGTTAGCAACCTTTGTCTTCTATTATTAGCAAGTAATATAAAATAAATTAATTAATCAAATATCTTTTTCCAATTGATAACAAAATGAAATGAATGTGGGAAATTTTAATTTATCCAATTAATGAATTGATATTTTGATTAAAATTTGTAATTTAATTTCCTGAAAAGAAATTTTGTAATTTAATTCTGAATAAATTGAAGAACTCCATTTATTATTCTAACATCTTTCTTATTGTACAATAAAAGATACATTTCATGATTTCAATTTCACAGAAACTTAATAAATTATTTATTTATTTATAGGTGGGGAGAAAAATAAATCAGAAATTATTTAGGTGAAAGGATATAACAATAAAAAAGTAGAAAGATATAGACATCTAAGGTAAACAATAAACTTCACTTTTGCTTCTATTTCTAATTTCGTCATTCTCCAAACAAAACCGCTAGCAAAGGTCAGAAAGTAGACCTGCAAGCCTCTCCAAACTCTCTAACGCAGAGTTTGGAATTCCATAATTTCTCAATAACTTGTCATCGCTCTCTTTGGATTAATTTCCGATGGCTGATGATGCAGACTCTTCTCCCCTTATCTCTCCTCCTCCGATCGCTGAGCCTAGCGAGATCGACCTCGAGGCTGGCCCCGGCGAGCAAATCCAGTGCCGAATTTGCCTCGAAACCGACGGTAATTTTGTTAATATTGCTTCTCACCCCCTAAAAGTTATCTTCATCGCTTAGGTTGCACAAATTTATAGTTCGTTCTCTGTTGTTACTAATTTTCTGTTTGGTTAATCGGAAAGTTGAAAAAGTTTGAAACTTGTTATCTCTCTTTTCCTGGTCTCTGGATTATAGAAGTTTAGAAATTATTTCAGCATTATAGATTGATGAGGCTGTTGTTTAGGCTGTCATTTTTCTTTTTTGGTATTACTGTCTTTAGTATTGTTGTTGTTGTTATTATTATTGCCGTAATGATTTTTATCTTAAGCTACTGACGGCGACAGCAGTTGAAAATTGGGAGAAACAATATCACTTGAGTCTCAAGCCTTTGCCGTTATGATTGTCAGTTTTCTTTTTTAGGCTTCATTTTTTTAGAAAGCGTACAAATTTGTCATCAATTATGATTTTCGTTGATTTTGTTTTTGTTTAAATTTAAGATTTTGGTAACTGAGATAACTTTTTTTCCAGCATCTGAGCTTTGATGAAATGATTTGATCTTTAGAATACCTGCATTTTTTTTTGTAGCTTTTGTTTTAGAATTTTGTTTTACATGCTCTATTAATACCTTTTGGACTTTGGAGTTCACTTGAATATTTCAGGCTGATCAGGTTTATTTCATAACTTTTCCTCCCTTAGGTAGAGATTTTATTGCACCATGCAAATGCAAGGGAACTTCAAAGTATGTACATCGGGAATGTTTGGACCATTGGCGAGCTGTGAGGGTATGATCGCCATCTTCATTTTCTCTATCATGGCTCCTAATTTAGTAAAATTATTGCTTGTGTGAGCTTAGTGATATAGGTGTATCATGTTACAGATCATCCACTGTTGCTTGCATTCCATGCAACTGCATTTTGTGACCTCAGTCTACTTGTGATCCGACTGAAGCCTTTTTGAGAGGCCAATGAACAGTCAGTGGTGTTGATCAAAGTTAAAGATGCCCTCGAGCTTGTTCATGTGGGTCTATGCTGTAAAATTATTAAGTTTCCTTTCCAGTGTATCTCCTTTGGTATTACTTGAAGTAGGTTTGTATATGTGTAAGAGGCACTTCATTGAAATGATACAATGTTGCGTGTTTGTGCACTTCACTGTTGCATCCATTATTTTTTTGGTGCAACATACATTATGTTCATGTAAAATGCATTACTTCTTATTGATTGATTAATGTGATGCTTTAGCAGTCTTAACTTGGCTTAATGGAGACCTTATTCATATTTGATATGAACACACTTTGTTGTCCCCTTCTCATGGCTGAATTGATGTGTTATTGCATAAATGATTTTGAACATGGCTGTCTGGAGGCAGATATAGATTGTTTTATATGTGTTTATGGTAGTATCTCCTTTTACTTGTAGCCATTCACCTCCTTTAGTTTTCATTTTGAGTGTCATAAACTGCTGATGGCTGATGAAGAAAATGTTGATCTTTTACTATAAGCTGTGGTTTTACTGCCAATCTATGCACATTCACTTTTCTGGTGAAGTTATAATGCCTTGATCTTTAGCAATTGTTGTGGTAATTTCTTTCCTATGTTTGCAGGAAGGGTTTGCATTTGCTCATTGCACAACCTGCAAGGCCCCTTACCATTTGAGAGTTCATGTTGCTGCTGATAGGAAATGGCGGACTTTGAAATTTCGATTCTTTGTGACTAGAGATATTGCATTTATTTTTCTGGCTGTTCAGCTTGTAGGTTATCAGTTTCCTAATATTAATTCTTTTAATTTTAATCCATTTGCCATACTTATTTTCCTTTGTTCCTTATGTTCAGAAAATTTACTGTTATATCTTTATGTTCTTTGTGTCCAGGTAATTGCTTCTCTTGCATATTTGGTGTATTTAATTGATAGTTACCAGCAGTCCTGGCTTCGCCATGCGTGGGGCTTTGATAGTGAACTTAGCTTCTATTACATATGTGGTAAAACTCAACAGCTTGAACTAATATTTATCAAAATGATTCCAAATGTGTTCTTATGTTAGGTGGCATTGTTCCTTATAATTTTGTACATCTGAAGTCTTGTTAGTAAAGAGACTTGTTCATATGGATCTATTCATGATCTTATTATTTGCTTCTTAATGGTGCAGAAAAATGCCTCAAGTGTTTCATGATTAGAGCCTCATACTTCCCCTTATTTTCATGCCACATAAAGTTGCAAAACTTTTTGGCCTTGGTTTATCATGCCAAATATTAAACATTGGTTGGGGTTAGTTCTACTTTTCCATTATTTATCTTTTTCACCAACAATTACAAGTTAAATTATCCAAAACGACAGTAACCAAACTAAATGTAATGACATGTATACGATACTAATTGAAGCTTTTTTATTGTCATAGGTAGGTTCCATTCATAATTGTATCCCCTTAATTCCAATCATTTGATATGAAGAAAAGCACTTTGGTTCTAACTATAGCTATTATGATGTTAAGTGTTTTTTTGTTTTTTTAATTTTTTATTTTAGGTTATTTTTAGAATTGGAGCTGCTTTAGGGGGGACAGTCAAGCTGCCATTTTACTCTTTAGCCAAGGCATTCATAATCCAAAAGAATTTTAATTTGCCATATATTAACCTTTTAGATTAATAGAACAGTTGGTTTGACTTCAGGTAAAAAAAAAAGAAAAGAAAAAAGATTGTCCAGATATCCACTTTTTGTATCAAACAATAGTGGTCCTTCATTTTTATTTTTGACTTAGTTTGAGGACTTAATGTGTCTTGTGTTTCAAGTTTAATTTAGTTCATTTGGTTTTAGATTTTATTTTCTTTTGACTAAAGTTCCATTGGTTGAAATTCAGGACTTCATGGGTGTACAAATCTTTGGTTTTAAATTAGACATAAACTAGAGTTAGTTTTGAAGCTTCTTTTCATTTTAATTGACTTATTTAACCAAATTAATGAAACGTTGAATCTTATTTTAATCAACTTATTCTGGGCTTGAATTTGCTCACTTTTAATTTGCTTATTAATTAAACCAAGTTAAATCATTTAACAAGTTCAATTAATCAACTATTTTGATGTGTATTTATTTTTTCAAAGGAAATTGACTTCTAATTATTTTAAATAAATTTATAGGTGGAGTTAGAAACTCCTCAAATTTGATGAGTTGAAAACTTCATGAATTGGACATGAGTTAGAAACTCTAGATATAAAGAACTGAAGAAATATAAACCTAAAGGAGATGGAGTTAAAACTCCAAAGTTATACTATGGATTTAGAAAATCCCTTAAATTTGAAAAAGAAAAACAGAAGAAGCCTTTGGCAATATAATTGTGTCGGGAAGTCGAAAACTGAAGATGAGAAGTTGAAGGAAAAAAAAGGAGGGTTCCAACATTTGTTTTATGATAAGTCCTGAGAGCAAACATCTGTTTACACATTGCCTTTTTTCGCTTTGCTTCATACTTTTGACGGCGAGAATTAAAAAAGGAGGATTGCAAATTATACTGACTGACAAACAAAGAAAAAAAAAAGCTAAGTTCCGAGATCAAATCTTTGAGTAAGCCATTGCCTTTCTTTGTTACTCTTCGTGCTTGCTAGTCTTTATCAGGTGTTGCTGCCTTATTTTGCCTGAGTTCTTCTGCATAACTAGTTCCTTGATTGAAGATGGTGTCTTTGTCAGTACTTCTCATATATTTGTTTTTACTTTTCTTTTTTTCCCCCCCAAAAACTGTGTCTAACCCTTTTGTCAAGTAGTAAGGTGGCTGTTAACTGGCCATGCTTCATATAAGAAAGGCCACATTGATCTTCTCCTCTTCCAACACCCACAATTCTCTCTCTTTCTTCTTTCACAATGTCTAGAATCGCTTTTTGAATTGACATACAGGTGACTATTGTCCTCTCCTCCATTTGATTTGGCAGATTATTGTTTGTGTTTGCATAATATGTTTGTTTCACTTTTTTATATCCTTTTCTTTCTGTTATGTTATTATCTTGCGAAGTAGTTATCTAAGGTAGAAAAATGATGGGTTTTATACCAGCCCTGTCAAGAGAGGGACATTTATATGGGCAGTTCAAGTCAACTTTTTCTTTTCTTTTTTTTTTTTAAAGAAAAAAAAATGTATATTTGCCATCTGTATGCGGTGACAAAACTGATGCTCAAATGATCAATTCCCTTGTTGATGATGCACTTTCTCTTTTGCTCTTGTGATCTATTATGACATATTGTTAAATACTGGATATATGACTCCCCCCCCGTTTAGAACCAAACATTCTATTAGGTTAACATGACACAAAATAATTTAAAATAGCTTCTGTCCATACACCACATCACATTTTCACTCTTCTTTCCACCTCTGCAACTTTACTTTTGCATTGGTGATGCACCCATATAACTATTTCAGATATTGCTAGGCCATATCAGATGACTGTGCATTAACTTATGCTCATATAGTGGTATTGTAAGTATTTTTAATTGGTCAGAACTCAATGCACCTGTTCCTTCTTTTTCGTTTATTGGATTTCTGTGAATCTGTCTTAATATTTCTTTTCTGCTACACTAAGACTATGTTTAGTGATGGAGTAAGGAATAGAATGGTATGGAATGGAATATGGAATATAATTTCTATTCCTATATTTGGTATGCAACATGCATTCATTCGGATTTCTATTCCTATGTTTAGCACATTATGGACATGATATTTTTTTTTTTTTTTACTGCCTTGTAATCACTACTATGCAATAGTTGTTTAAGTTTTGATTTTGTGAATTTACTTTTCAGCCTACAGAAACTTTATATATTGTCCCAGAGCATTCTAGTTCTGTTCTGTGTTATCTCACCTTGAGCTGACTGCAACAGTTGGTCATTCTTGGTGGATATTTTTCCTTTTTCTAGTTATGATTCATGGATTGGACCTTTTTTGTTGCTGCTAAGTTAGAAATTTCTTTGAAGTTTGTAATTTATATTAAAGATAAAACAGTATTAGACATTTCATAATTTTAAGGATTAGTGTATTAGCTGTTTCAATTTTTTGCCTGATTATGTGGATGGCACCTTTACATGAATGTTTTATTGTACAGGAGCACTATTATTTTTTGCTTTGCTGGGGCTGTCTGGCTGCTTCATTACTTGTTATGATCGAAGAGTTCGCAGTGATTTGGCTCAGCCTTGTCGAGAATTGTGTCTTTGTTGCTGCCAACCTGGGTATCTCTTTTATTTATTTCAAAAGTTGATGCAAATGATATTGTTCTTTCGTCTGGTTTGATCTTTAAGAGAGCTATGGGGATTGGAATTTAGACTGATTTTGGCTGCTTGGTATCTGGAACAATTGATTTGTTTTTGCTTGGTAGATTATAATGCTTATCATACTGGGGAGAGATACATTTGGTTTACCATTGTTTCTGAATGTTCAATGGAAGGAATGAGGAATTTTGAATGTGTTCTTAGATGTTGAAGAATCTTGAAAACACTTTAGCAAAACTTTCTTGCTATAATAATTCTTTTATTTCACAGGCCCATGGAGGTAACCCACCCTCCTTTTTCTCCAAGTTTAAGATGAAAAAGTCTTTGCTGATTATGTTCTTTCCTTGGTAACTTTAAGGCGTACTACAGTGACTATCATGCATGTACTTTTTTTTTTAAGGATGATGTATGTACTTTCATTAGTTCTTATACTTTTCATAATTATTATATATTGCATTAGGGTTTTGTTTATGTTTTGCTTGCCTTTTTTGTCCTGTCTATGCAGAGGAAAGGATGGAGGAAATTTGAAAGCAAATTGAATTCAGCCTCGAAAATTATCAAATTGTTTTATCAACTGATTTCCTCCACAAAATAAGCAATTAGAAGTGACAATCTGTTTTGCCTAGATTGGTTCAGCCTTCTTTCTCCTCTCCCCTCCTCTCCTTCATTGTAAGGTATGGTGACTGGAGAGGATAATCATAATGGATGTCACTGGTACAACAATGTGCCTTAAAAAAATCAACCTTTGTGCTATTGTACTGAATTACTAGGCAAAAAATAAATGAAGTGCCGAAGGAATGTCTATTTATGTGATGAGCACTAATATGTGAGTTGTGCTTTGGTATGGGATCGAAGTTCATTAAACTTGAGCCCATTAAAATATTAGATGCTACACATTCTTTCATATCACACGCATATACATGAATGATGCCAACTCATGAAATTTTTTCATTACTTGCATCTTACTGAGCTGCAGTTGCTAGATTTAGCAACTCAATTTAGTAATAATTTGGGTAATTCATTTGCTTTTCTTATTTTTGCAGAATGTGTGCAGACTGCCATTTACCCGGCACTCTTTGTATGTGGACTGACTGTACCACTTGCTTTGAAAGCTGTGCAAGTGCAGCCGGTGAATGCGGTTGCTTAGGAGGTGCTGGCGAAGCGGGGTTGCCATTGTTATTTATAATGGCTTTGATTGTGCTAGGACTATTTACTGTGATTGGCATATTCTATAGTGTTTTGGTTGCTACTATGGTTGGACAACGAATTTGGCAACGGCATTATCACATACTTGCAAAAAGGATGCTAACAAAGGTGAATGGCTAACCCATCTTCTAATGTCATCAGGTCCAAGGTCTTTCACGAGTATGGTGTTTGTGACTTTGACCGTTTGGCTAAGAGTTGAGTGTTAACATTCTAAGACGGCATGTGACACGTGTATTGGCAATATGTTGTGCCATGTTGGAAATGTGTCTGACACATTTTCATCTAAAACTGAGGTGTCGGTGCTTTATATAATTGATTTAATCCTCTTTTTCCACTACATTATCTTTCTTAATTTGCTGTGCACCACATATTAACCCAGATGTTTATGCAAATTTTATTTGATTAATATTCATCAACAACATGAATTGATTTTTTCTTTTATTCGTTCTGCTTTCTCAGGAATATGTTGTTGAGGATGTGGATGGTGAGATGACAGGATCTGATTGGTCTCCTCCCCCTCTCCCACCAGAGCACATTCACCAGCTGAAAAGTCTGGGCCTCTTATGAGTAAATTGAGTGCCGTATCATTGATCACAGGAATAACATACTGTAGAGATGGAGTGGTACTTTATCTGGTAGGTCAATCTATACTGCAAGCCTTTGAATTTTATTCAACACTAAACGCCTCCTGCAGTTACTAGGTGAGAAAATGATCAAAGGCAAATTACATTTACAAATCTATTAATGATAATTTGTGAAAAAATTTCCTCGTATTTGTACCATGATCGTAAAATCAGTATAGAGAACTGAACTATGGTGTCCTGAAAATAACTAACAAAAGATGTTTCTTCGTACTTCCTCTCTACTGTAATCTATCAAAAAAGAATTACACTCTCTATTAGATGTGTTTATGGCATTAACCATTTTTTTTTATTTATGCATACACTGATAATTTTCATAATGGGTATATGTATTTTCTACATGAAATTAGTTTACCTATTATTGTCACTGAACAATTTTTTTTTTTTTTATGGCCAATTTCAATCAGATCTTTTATTTAAAAGACTTTTCACATTAGTTCAGACTAAACTTTGCTCGATCATTACCCTTCTTCTTTCACAGCATGATTTCTCTCTCTGTCGTAAAATGGGATAAGGCTCAATTCGGCTCTGAACTTTAATCTATATAAAAAATAAATACGTCTGTCTGTCGTTTACCTGTACAGAAATGGACAATTTGCCTACTTTCTGACTTTGTGGTCTATGCAAGTGCAAGAAGTATTCCTGTAGGTGAAAGATTGATTTCAATTAGTTACTTAAAAATTTATTTTATCGATTAATAAGATTAGTTAATTTTAATTTTATTTAATTGATTCTTTTAGTTGATAGTTAGGTTGATGTTTGGTAAAGATTTCAATTACTGATTCATTTATAAACTGTTGATTCCATCGGCTATATTTTAGAGCTTTTTTTAACAGCTACTGTGTACTTATATTATATTTAAACTTCGTTAATTTTAATAAAATTATTTTTTATATTAATATTTTTTTATCATTTTAGTTATAGTTATTTAAGAATAATTATTATTATTTAATACTTCCTCCGTCTCATTATGTTTCACTATGTTTTATTTGTGAATGTTTGAAAATGTTTATCCATTTGATTTAAGAGATTTTCTTTTCTTTTTATGCCCCTTATCATAATTGGTTTAAAATTTTAGAAACAAGATGATAATTTTAAGAAAATATAGATATTTTGTACGATGTGACATTATAATTAATATGTTTTTTTAAATTTTGTGTAAAATTTTATGGAACGAAGAGAATATTATTTTTTAAAGATGGAAATAATATTTTTTATATTTATTTTAAAAATAATATATAGAGAGAGAGAGGCAAAGACAGTTTTGCTTTTCTTTATTGGTTTTTAAATGTTGCTGTGACCAAAAGGGATTGCTACCAACAAGCTTTTGGCAACCATCGTTGCAGATGATATAAAACTTCACAGGCAGGGATATTTTATTTTATTTTTAAAAATTTAAACTTTTGTTTCACAGGATGGATACTTATTACTGAATGATACTATACATTGTGATTTAGTTTGAGAATCTTCCAAATCAGAGGTGGATTCATTGGATTATGTCAAACTTTTCTTAAAAAATTCAATGGCTAGATACATAATTCTATCTCTTAACTTTTCTATTTTAGTTTTATGGTAACTTTAATATTAATTTTAACTTTTTAAACGCTTTAATTTATAAAATTACTCGGCAGAAGTATTTTATTGAACTCTTCGATTTATAGAATAAAATCAATTAAAAAATATTTCTTTATCTATAAATTGCATTTTATCTCACTAATTATTCAACTCTTAGCGATATTCAATTAATTTTAAGAGAGGAGAAAAGTAAAATAAGTTTTAATAAAATGAAATAATAAATTTTTTTAAAAAATAATTAATACTATTTGGGTGGCATTTTATTCAGTCAATTCATAAAGAATTTTAATCTACAGCGGGCTTTGTTAACTACAATTACTTTCTCAAGTCAACAAATTTTTTGAATAAATTCCAAAATGTAAAAATCCTATGAAATTGCCACGTGTAATGTGCAAAGAGCGGTTTTCGGTGGCTTTTATCACGAAACTGCATGCTGTTCTTTTGCCCCATTGTTCTAGTTCTAGGCAACACAAAGCCCCTGAACCTTGTTTTAATAAAACATAAAAATCTATTTGTTATTAATTTTTTACTGTATAGAAGTATTAAATTGCTTTCTTGAATTATTATTTTGAATAATATTATAACTAATTTAATGCCAATAAAAAACAGTAACTTGAAATTTAAGTTTTTGTCACCTAAAATTATAATTTTTTTTTCCAGAATTTGGTTATAAATGTATAAATTCATTAACCTATGAACGAAGGAAGGATTGAAGGTCACCGGCCTTCCCAAAACATGGAGTGTTAACTGTTAACAGCTTGATGTAGACAATAATAATTATTTATTTATTTATTTATTTTTATTATATTATTATTTTGGATATGAACATACATCCATCTAATCTAAGTTTGAAAGTGTATATAACAGAACGTGTAGTCGGTGAAAACTGCCACGTCCAAAACCATCAACCCAAATACCAGCGTAAAGAATGTTGAACATGCTCCAATAAAAAAAAGGAAAATACAAAAATACCAGCCCACCTGTCAATCTTATCCAGACTTTATAAACTAGTGCTGCCCTGTTATAAATACCTTTCATCTTACCTTTCTTGTCCATCAGTTAATCAAAATTCCAATTCCAATCTTTTTATTTTTAACCTGCAAAGCAAGGGAGAGAAGCGAATATGGCGGATATTGCTATTTTGGTAGCAGAGGAGTATGAAAGGAGAGTCAAGAATTCAAGAAAAGGTAGCGGTCCTGATGCAAAAATAGAGGTCAATTGGGTTTCTTCTGTTTCTTCCATTTCTGAAAGGGTCAAGAATTTTAAGGTTGAGCAAGAAAATCTTGAAATTGTGAAATGGGTTTTGGAGCCTAAAACCCAAATTGGCGTTGCTGCTTCTAATGGTTTCTTCTCCGCTTAATTTTGCTTTTCATTTTCATATAATTTGTATATATTTGTATTATTGTGTTCTATTTCTTGTAAGATTTTGAATCATACATTGAAATATTATCTTCTTTCGGAGTTTTCTTGAATCGAAAAGTTGTGCATTTTCAGATTTCTGATTTTTGGTTCAAGAACAGTAATTTGGCCTCATTATATTGCCTTATCCTCTCTTGATTCTTTTTACTGAGTTGGTTCTTTTTTTTTTCAGAAGACAAAAAAAATAAAAGCCTAGGTTAGAATTAATCAAGAAATCTGCCAAAATCGACGTTAACATGGTGAATTGACCATTTTAACTTGGAAAACGTGTGGACTCATAAAATTGTAATGTCATACTATCGTGGTAAAATTGTAATAATCGGATAGATTTTACATTAAGACTAATGCTTTATTTGGGAAGAGAGAGAAAGTAAACAAGACACTATCCACTTTTCTTAATATGAAACGATGTAAAATAAATTTCATTAACCATCAGTGAGCTTCTTTTTTTGGGTAAAAATGAGAAGTAAAAACAACTCGCGAGGAACATTACCAACAATCGTGATTAAGCAATGGTTTTTAAGCAGAGGGTCTTCAAGAACTTGAACTCTCCGTAGGAGCTCATTTCTGCAAATGAAGTAAATAAATATACCAAAGCCACCCCTCTTCTCTTCATCTCTCTTTTTATATTTTTAACTAAAATGCGCTAAGTATTGTTTTCAATTTAACGCAATAATCCTTTTATCTTTAAAATATCTGGAGAATCGAATGAATCAACCTTTCAACATCCTTTTGGTGCATATTCCATATCGTAGGATATTTTTCATTTAGAAGCACGTTTTTTTTCTTTTTTTATCGTATGGTCGGTGGTACTGTTAGGGCCAAGTTCTGAAGTATAGGATTTCTGTTTTCCAATATGAAAATCTCACACTTGAAAAGGAAAGGCTTTTGCTGGAAAGAAGGGAAAAAAAGGGGAAGAGAGAACTAATTAATATTATAATTGTTAGTGCTTGTCGTGTGTTGCACAATTACATAGAAGACCAGCAAAAGGAGAAGGATGATTTACTGTTAAATGAGATTGATGCTGATTTTGCAGTTCAAACAATCAAAACATACAAGAGTAAGAGAGGTGTATTCATATAAGCCCAGAGCCAAGACAGGCAGTCCTGATAATAGAATCCAGACACCCGTTGTTTATATATATATATATAACTGATGAATAGACAAATTGCAACTTCAGGAAGAATTTGGCCACTCTAAGTACATGATGTGATTCTTCTACACATAGCATATGATTTATGGACATTTGTCACATAAGATAGATATCACGTTAAGAGTTCAATCTACCAAAAGTTATAGACTACCGTATAAAATATTAACTTTTGAATTTATATTAATTACGCATTATTCACGTAATATGGTAATTACATATTTGTATCGTATGATTTATCTGTTGTGATTATAGCTTATGATGGACAAATGCAACAACGGCAAGAAAATGATCAAATGCATAATATTCCACCTTATCAACATAATTTGGAATATGCTGATAAAAAGAACGCTTAGAAAAAACAACATAATGTCACTATTACTAAAGATAATGTTATCCCGCTCCAAAACTAGGGATAAAGATAATCAAACTGCCGGTTTTGGATGGGATTCCGAACACGGTATGCTTAGCACCAATGCTACAAAAACGTCCCTTGGCAGAGTATCTGATGATAGATTAAGTGAAAAAACTATTGTTGCTCAAAAAGTTTCATTTAGATCAAACCCCAATCTTCTCCCAAAGTACAGCCTAACCAAAAATTTTCAAACGGAGAAGCATAACAAAATGAACCTTACGGGTGCTTTAGTAATTTACAACAAAACATTTGCAAACACAACAGTATTTATAACTGCATCTAAGACTCAGCATGGACATATGCATAACTAGGGTTAAGCATAGATTTCAGTTCATACCAGGTAGAAGCATATCTCGATCGTAAATGATTTCCCAGAAATAAAACTAGAAACATGACAGTAGTCATCTCCAAACCAAGCAAAATTTGACAAATAAGTCCAAAATATTGTTTGATGTCACAAGAGATGCGGGGAAAGTCTAAATTGAGAGGGCTCGGACATTTCAAAAGGAAAGCTGATGTTGAAAGAGAAATGTATTTCTACTCAGTGATCACCGGGGAGGCTCTTGATGATATCAGAATCACCTGTACAACAGAGACATTCATCCATACGTCAGTGGATCACATAATATTCTTTAACACAATATTCAAAAGACAAATTTGATATGTTATTACCTGGATCGATAATGCTCAGGCAAGAAACACGAAAATACTTCCCACAAGCAGTTCCCAAGTCGACATTGTCTAGAAAACCATATGATGAAGACATTAGTTTCAAAGTTATAAACGCCGAACAAAAAATATGGCTATTCAGAATTGCGGAAAACATGGGCTTTAAATAACTAGTCAAACAAATTCAGGTTCTAAGAAACATATATTAGATAACAGCATGCACATATAAGAAACATACGAGGATCCAAAGCAATCATAGACAAGCACATTCCTAATCCCTCATATTTTCCTAAAAAAATAAAAAAGGAGAGAGATGTTGCGTTTCTGCTTGATTTGATGCTAATTTTCTTTCTTATAAATGGCTTTATAATCTGTATATGGATTGCAATCAATCAGTCTTTTCGAGGATGTTTCATTTTACATTTGCCTGTTCAGTTCAAAAGATTCAACTACTTTAGCATTTGATACTAAACTCTATTTTCAAAGACTACATGTCCAATAAAGAACCCTGCAGGATATACCTAAAAAATGTATGACGAGAAATCAGAATATATAAATATAAATCCAGCTCGTATGCAATCTCAAATATACATACAACACACAAATTTAATATAACATACAATTCTAACTTCGGAGGAGAATAAAAATCAAAGAAAAAGAAACAATCGAGCCAGCTCCCAAAAAATAATTGTCTAAAGAGGGGCTAAGTTTCATTTTTGAAAAAGTGATTAATTTCTTTAACCAAAAAACTAAGGAAGCTGACTGTGGATTACATCACACTCACATAACTCACAGAACTCCAATTTTTGGACAGTAGGTAATTAAAATTTATAGTGGTATGCAAGTAACATCTAAAAGCTTATCATATCAGCAGAAAATTTGAAATGACAATATAAAAGCCAATAAGGTGAATAGTATTTATCTTATAAGTACAATTATCCCTGTTCTCATATTCAGATACAAACATTATTATCATATTCTCAACTATCAAATGAATATCTAAATGAACAAAAAAAAGTAAAAACAAACACAGTATGTAAAAATTTAAGATCCAATAAAAGATATGAAGCTACTTACTTCCATTATAATGGTGTACTCCAACCTTAGAAAGCATGGCATAGTACTCGATCTCAGATTTTCTCAGCGGTGGGCAATTGTTTGAAATTATAATAAGCTTGCCTACCAATAATAAAACCCACAATTAAAATGAAATAAACAAAAAGAACAAACAAAATGAAACCATGAAAAAACAAGGTTTCACCTTTGGAAGACCTGAGAGACCGAAGCACAGTTTTGTAGCCGAGAGTGTACCTTCCGCTCTTCATCACGAGAGCTAATCTACTATTGATGCTCTCATGGGTCTTCTTCTGTAATATCACAAAAGAGGGGGAAAATTAGGAACGACAACAAAAATTAAAAATCTAAATAGGAAATTTGAGAAAGATGAGATGATCGATAAGGGGAAGAGAAGGAGAAGGACGTACAGTTTTCTTGCCAGAAACCATTTTCTCCGCGAGAGTGGTGCTGCCGAAACCCTACAATTCTTCGCCGCTCCCAATCGGGTAGGATTTGTGATCAATCTTCCACTAAATATTAGGTTTTGAGTGGGTGGACTGTATTTGAAAATTGACTCGAGCCCAATCCATTTCCAGGTAGCCCGAAGCTGAGGTGGTTCGGATTTGGGCTAAGAATAAAACCTTTCTGATAATCTACGTTAGTCAAAATGCCATTTTTCCTCATTTCCAAATTCGCCGAATATACATATTCAATCTCCTTATAACCTCCTCCAAACATGATTTTATATTTTTATATTTCAATGATAATTATATTTCTCACTCTAATGAAATGAATTTATAGAGTTCGCACTTTCACATTTTTTTTTGTGAGAAGCATAATTATTATTAATATATGAAAATATAGGGTTATAATCTGTCTCCACAAAATTTAAAAATAAAAAAGATAGTCACCAAAATTTCATGGTCAAATTTATATATTAACTATTTATGAAATTACACTACAATTATATGCCAACTTTTATTTTTGAGAAATATATTCAGAGAAAAACATATATTGATGTGAGAATTGATATGTCCAATGGTACTCGATTTGTTTACAGTCCTGCTCAAAGCATTTTAGATATTTTACAACAATGTTCCCTTTAATGGTCAATAGAGCTAAAGGACTGATTTGTCAACAAAACTAAAATTTATGAATATTTTAATATGTTTTCAAAAAGTAGGGGAGGAATTGTAAGTTAGATCAAATTTCAGGAAGCAAATAATAATTTGACCTTTCAAATATTAGGAAATTTATCAGCATTAAAATTACCTTCTCCTTTATATGACTATACATATAAAGTTCGAATATAGTTATGAATATAATAAATTAATATCTAATATTAAATATATAATACAAATGCATTTTAAATGATTTAAAAATCCTAAATTCAAGTATTATAAATATTTCTGAAAGCTTTTGCTCACTCAGTAATCAGTATACATACGCTCGACAGATACATACGACCAATAAATATAAATAACAAATCCTAATTATAGCATTGCTGATAAAATTTTGTTGTAGTGCACTTTGCATCATAGCAACCTCATAGGTATAAAAGCATATGATGTGAAAGCATGCAAACAGTTCTTCAGATACTGCAAATAATATGAAAAGCACATTTACAATGCCACTGCTTGGGAGGAACAGCTCTTTCTACAGGCAGGTCTTCAAAGCAACTATCTAATAGTATTGAATCATTTACGTTACATACAGACTAAACTGTAAGAAAATCCAAAGAAACCTTATTCTTTTTGCACTGATCAACCAGTTTTGCCGTGACTAGATACCCCTAACAGTTATAGATAGCAGATCCAAGCAACTGCTTTGGTTTTACAAAGGAAATTAAATTAGAGTAACAATTGAAGAATCGCCTTATTCTGGGAGAAAAGGTTAAGACTTAAGAGCTATCAATCCAAGGAGGTGGATGTGGGAATGGAGCTGTTCTTGCTGTGACTCACCATGTAACCGCAAATGTAGTAGGATCCTACCTACTCACTTTCATCATCACTCTCTTGGAAGTTCAAATGATTCATATTCCTTTCGAGTGGTGGAAGCCCATCATCTGAATCACTAGAAGATCCCTCATCTTTGCTTATTTCTGCTGCTGTAGTAGAGAAATCAGACATTCATGTCAATGATTTGAAATTTTTAATTTTCTACAGATTGTAAGTGCCATTCGAGGAATCTAATGAAAAGATTTCTAGCAAACCGTACGTAAAATTCTCTTTCTAGTTAATTAAAATATAATAATAGGAATATCAGATGGGCCACCGAGTAGACTATATGAAGAAATAAGGCATACAAATATAAACTTAATATGATCCCAAAAATGTATTCTAAAATCAAGAGTGCCATCAGAAAAAAAATTAAGCTTACATCAATTTGAATTATAGCTAGCCAATCTTACAGGGTAAGGCCCAGTTGCAAGCTTTATTTAAGACCTATGGTTAATATGATGCAGCAAGATAAGTGAAGTTATTAGATAGCATTCTTTATTAAATATCTAAAAATAAAAGGACAAAAGCACCTAAATGAAATAGATTTTGTAAGAGCACAAACATTGTACGATGTAACATTATTTGTAAAATAAAGACCCCAACAATGAATGTCTTGCCATATTCAACAATAACATAGAAACTAGGGAAAAAGAGGTAAGAAGAGCTGTTCTATAATCTGGGTGCAGAATGCACCTTTTCAAATTTTACCGCAACCCAAGTTATACAGATCTTCAATAGACAAAACCGAAAAAAAAAATCACTAAGATGCCAAAACAGGGCCCAACCAAGTATTTTGAGAGGAAGAAGAGTTATATGCTATAAAACTAAAGGGAAAGAAACAGCTAAATGGTAGTTGATTTAGAAGGTGTGGCACAAATGATGGTTGATTTAGAGGGATCCCCGAGAAGAACACAGGCCAAACTTGCTGTTACCATTGAGTAATATAATTTAAATCACATGTAATGGAGATGTTGGGGAAGACAGTAAGAAACTAGTTTTAGTGAGAATGTCCTGATCCTTCTATGTAAAACTAAATCACAGTTGAGATTGCTGACAGGTTCAGCAGTTCCAGAACAAGCAGATCCAGTTTTCCATTGTACTGGTAAAAAGAGGTAAGGAAGAGTTGTTCTATAATCTAGGTGCAGAATGCACCTTTCCAAATTTTACTATATTCCATATTCTACAGATCTCCAATACACAAAGTAAATTCACCAAGATGCCAAAGAGGTCCACTCCAAGCATAGTGAGAGGAAGAAGAGTTGCATACTATAAAGTTGAAGAGGAAAAAAAGAGCTAAATGATAGTTGATTGAGAAGGTGTGACACAAATGATGGTTGACTTAGGAGGTTCCACAGTGAGATCACAGGCCAAACTTGCTAGTACCATAGAGTAATGTAATTTAAATCACAGGTAATAGAAACGTTGGGGAGACAGTATAAACTAGTTTGAATGAGAATATATAGATCCTTCTATGTAAAACTAAATCACAATTGAGCAGACTGGTTTAACAGTTCCAGAAGCAGCATATCCGGTTTTCCATTATACAGGATAAAAAAGGTTCAAAGAAGTAAATAATACAAAGCTTTTACTGATAACAAAAGCATTTGTTTTCATTTTCATTTCCAAAAATAAGATCTTTCAATTTTTGAGTAGCCATATGATGTGGAAAGAGAAGTCTGATTATCAGTGAAAAAGAAGTACCTTCAACTTCTGGGACTGCTTTTGGAGCCTGACTTTGTGCAGAAAGCCAATCATTTTGGACAGAAATGATGGCAGCACTGTTTTCACATTCAGAGTATGCCTTTAGAAGTTCTCTGTATCAATTGGAAGCCAAAACAACATAACAATCAATGCCAAAAGAAATTTCAAACTCTAGGTATGAAAGTATTCTGACAAACGAAAATGGAAGGCAACATAAAATTCGGAGTAACAAGGTAACACCTATCCAGAGAACCAGATATAAGAGAATTGTTGCAAGAATAACAAACTTTCTTCTTCACGCACATGAACATAGAGAAAAAATGTAAAATAGAATAAAACGAAACAGTAATAAAGCGTAGAAGTTATAGCCACTAAAGAGTCTTCAAACAGCCTTTTTAAGCTCATTTAGAGAAATATTTAATTTTTTACTTTCTAATAATTGAAGATAGAAGTTAACAACTTTAGGCTGATTGGGTTTAAAGAAAACCATGCTTCATAAACTATTTAAGTAAAATGTCACTCAGAATAAATGAAAACAAAGCACCTGTTAAGACTCAAGAAAGCATGACCCCATTTGAATTTCCCCAGCAACAACTCTGCAGTGTCCTCTTCCCCACTGTTAGAAAATACAATGTTAGTGCGAAACATAGACAATTTAGTTTATTATGAAACTCTCACTCAAAGAAAGCAAGCTTAAACAGTTTCCTAGAATATTATCAATCCCATTGTGTTAGATACAAATTAGTGCAATTGCTTTGACTTGGGTAAGAATATCCTATATATACACAATTCCAGGAGCCTTTTATTTGGAGTGTCAAAGTGCCATAGGCATGTTCAAGCATCCCTGTCTGACAGATGCTTTAGGGTAAAGTGAAGGTTCAAGTATCCGTCTTGAAGTAATTCAAATTTATCAATTATGATCATCTAATCTAAAAAATAAATAGGATGACAGAATTCAGGAACTCCATACTATAATCACATACTTAAACTGAGGGCTCTTGTTTCACATTTTCACCAAAATGACCTATACTACCTGCACAATAATTTCTTATGCCATTATCACAACCATTAGTTTTAACATCACCAGCTTGCTACAGCTGCCAACCAATAAACTGTCAGTCTGCAGCCTGTGAAGCATGAATACTTCAGCTTTCAGCATCTGTCCAAGTCATAGGTCCATGTTGTGTCGTATTAGAAACTTATCTAACATAACACTCATACACATGTATATCATGTTAATTTCTGTAGGCACAGCCATTTAGGCTCGCATGTCTAACTCATGTTTTAAATATATCCCATGTACCATGTCGATACTTCATATATTGCCACTGACATGGAGTCATACCTTGCCATGGATTTCATATCTTGCAAGAAAAATATTCATGGGGTTCATTTGGCTCCTATTTTCAAAAGTTGTATATGGAAAAGAAGCGCAAATTATCCTCTGAAATGGACCTTCTTTTGGCCAACTTTCTCCTGAAGAATTTGTAAGATAAGTTTGATATACCCAAAATTCCCACATTGTTCATGATATAGCTTTCTGATTTTCCAAAAACTGTTTTCAATCCCTAAAAAAAAATTGAAAGATTTTTTTTAAAATGAACAAAAAAAATCACTCTCATTTTCAGAAATATGATACAAGAACAGCAAATCAAAACCAGAATTAAACATGCCACAAGTATTTATCAAGAATATTCATAATATTCTTGAGGAAAAGCAACTCTTTAAATTGATCTCACAAAAGATGTTTGCAATTGCTGGTACTTAGGCATGGTCAAACACACTGAACATTGATAATTTAATGAGAAATATATCAAAAACTGTACTGAAAATATCTCATTCTAAAAGTAACAAGTAATTCAAGTGGAAAGACTTGGTTACAAAACAATTAGAAGCCTATTATGTAAATAGCGCATTACTGTAACATATTTCAGAAGAGTCATTAAACATCAATGTTCAATATAAAATGGTGTCAAAAAGAATCAGCCATATAATTAGAGAATTAGTTCAAACCCCATTAAGGTATATCAATGTACAACAGCAATAACAACTAAGCCTTAATCCAAAGCTAGTTGCAAGGCGGCTAATCATCCATTCCACTCTGTCTTGCATTGGTTCTTGAGAAAAACCTAGCACATCCAGATCTTTCTTAATCACTTCTTCCATGTCATCTTGGATCTTCTCTCCCTATAGAAGCCTTATCTACTTTAAGGTACTCCATTGGTGGTGTACAACATAAATGGCTAGCCCACCTTAACCTTCCTTCTCTCATTTATTACTTGATAAGTGCTACTCCTACCTTCTCACAAATAAAGGTTTATCAACATCTTATATTGATTTGAAACTATTGATTCAGTGGTGCACCATTCATCAGGCAGATTAAGGAGATTTGATTGATCCTTACATCTAATAACCTCAAAATACAAATGTGTAACATGAACTTCCTTTTGTATTGAAAAAATTTTGCCAAGCTTCTGTCAAATGCTAGGTTTCAATGGCTATATAGTGATTTTTAGAGGTCCTTGGTGGAGTTAAATGAAAAGGCCTTCTTCAGTGGGATGTAATAGAATGCAATATTTAGCATCTAAAATCTTTGGCAGCAACAGTAGTGGTTTCAGATGGGCATCTCGAGCTGTGTAACATTTATGCTGCCTAAAATTTATTCCTTCTCTCTTAAACAAACAGATAGCAAATTTCCGTCATCTGATCATGCAATAACAGCAAGAATGCTTCATTAAGAGCCAAAATCAAACAAAAGAGCTTGCATCATAAAATGTTACAGCTTGGCTCCAGACAAAGAAACAGGTCTAGAAATGACCAAATGATTATCAATACAACTTCTATTCTACAATTAAACCTTAGATATAGTAACCATAATTCAGTAAAAGCGGGATATTCAAAGAGGTAAAAGAAATTGTCACAACATCAGCACATAATAAACATTTCACGGGGGATTGGGTTGGAAATTTTGGCACCATATTATCAAAGCTGCAGATAATGCTTCTACGCAGGACAGTTCACAGGGTCGACCATAATTTACAGGATTTGCTGCCACAAGCCACGGTACTGCAATTCATAGGAAAATTCCAAATTTATCAGAAAGCAACCAATTCATTATATAAGCATGGAAAATTACTCGATGGTAGATAATCACCTACTTTGCAGGAGCTATTTACTCTGCAAGATTAAAATCATTAAAATCAGGCCTTATATTAGAGAAGGCCCTATAGGTATTATGTTAAAGAAGGCCCAAATGGGGTTAGGTTTTAAAACGCGGAGAGAAGAGAGGCAGATAGAGAAACATGATCTGCACCACAAAGTAAAAAAAAGGGAAAAAAAATGTCTCCTTCACATTGCAACTCTCTCCCATTCCTCTTCTTCTGTTTATGACCTCCTCATAAGTTCATTGATGTTTTCTATGCCAAAACTTTATCATCTCCTTCTTCAAATGAGAACAGGATTGCTACTTTTACGGATCCAGATTGCGAAAGTCCTACAATCTGGCAAACACATCCCAGTTTGTGCTACCTAGGGGTTTGAGCAAAGTGGGTAACCATGCCCATTCACATCAAAATGCTACTCCATAGTACAAAACAACTGCAAACGCTATTTTCGGAAACAAACACCCGCCATCTTTATCAAACTTTCTTCTCATTAATTTTTTTGACAATACACAATTCTTCAAATGAGGACAACTATGTTCAAAAAATTGAGTCATACAAAATACAAAATCAAGAAAACTGAAAGAAAATTCCCAAATTCAAGGATAATAAGGTTCTCAATGATTACACAATGAAATGACACAAACACATTCCACGATTATGGTGGCAACTTGAAGAATGATCAGAAACAATACTGAACCATAAAATGAACAACTAATTACTAATGATCCCTAAAGGAAAACCTGTATAAGATGTATGTGACAGACATCTGGTAAAGGAAAGTGCAGATCCATGTGATCACATTCTTATGTAAAATAAGATAATTCCAAAAGGTATGATTCAAAAAGAATTGATGTTCATACACAACCGAGGAGCAGCACAACGCAATTTCACAAATGGTACATCACTCAAACGTGCCCACGAGCAATCCACGACAGCTAATCCTTTCCTCTTTATTAAGCTATGATCTTCTTTAGAGACACATTGACTCCCAACAGGACTGCCAACAAAGAGATACAGCACATAGTAAGATGAATAAGGAACTTGACAAATGATTTCCATATTAAGAACGACGCAAATGGATGAAAGAATATGAAAAATGGATTAAAAGGGAAGCCACTGAAGGGGAAGAAACGGTATCACAAACTTATAAGGTAATGAAGAATGGGTGTAGCTGTTACCTTAGAACAATGCCCCCAAAACCATTACTGACACGTAACTCCTGCACATAGCCATTCAATAATTCATTTAATGACACGAGTAGCAGCCACTTTGCGATATTGAACATCTCAATGCAAAAAACACCATAATGAACACAAGCCAGATGATCCATGAAATATGTGAAACTGACTACAGTGCTTATTCTTTATTATTTTGCCTAACTAGCTGTGTGATTGCAAATGGTGACAGAGGTTTTTAAGTGTGAAATGATGCAACACACAGTGCTGGTTATGGTTACTAATGAAAGCAACAAATTTATCATAACAGATCATGATGTCACGTATTTGTATTTATAGATCACTTTCATTAATTAAAATCTACTTTATTAACCAATACATAAATCTCCGTGATACCAAAGAGATCTATGAAGCAATATTTTGATGATCTCAGACCTGGATCCTCATAGTTGATTTCCTTTTCTTTTTTTATTGCATCTGTTAGTAATTTGTCTATCAACCTTCTCAAAAGAATATCTCCTTTCACACGACTCCTTTCTACATGGAAAATATCTGTATTATGATCTAATAAAGTCCACCCCATCTCTCTTTCCAAGCTTTCCCGTCAGCCACCCAGTAACTAAATAATAGAAACAATAATGAGTCTTGCATTGAAATTGCATCTTATTATTATGGGAATATAGGTGCTCTTGTCTTCCCCACAAGCAAGTGAAAGCAACTAATTCAAGATGATATGTTAATGATACAAAAGACGACAAGAGATCTTATTCTCATCCATATAATATGGTTAGCATAAGACAAACTCCTGTCAAACATAATGAGTAAACAATTGGTGAAAATATAATGGGGTGGGAAGGTTGTAGAAATACTTTCTTTCAATAAACTAAATCTTGCAAGCTTGCGTCCTGTACACCTTTTTGCATCACATTGTCCAAAGTCCTGAACAACAAGTCATGCATAAAGTCATAACAATTAGTCATAATAGACTGAATCTTACAAAATAAAATCAATCAGAGAAAGTTAACATCAATTAGTCCAGCTTTTCTACGAACTTTTCCTTTACCATATATGAAATGTCAAAAAGTTCTATTAACAATAAAGGGATATGAAAGACAAGAGAGGAGAGCAGTAAAAGGATCATACCCACATTGCAAGCTGTATTCTGGGGACATTTGCGTTCTCTTCCGGAACTGCAAACAGTAAGCAAATAATTTAAATATTAAAAAAAAAATTGGTATTCGTCACCATTGCGAACATATATCAAACACCTGATACGCAAGAAAAAAAAAGGGAAAGGAACAAATCAGGCACTATAACAAAGAAAATAGCAAGAGGAGAAGTAATACCTGGATCAGATGGAAGAGACTCATCTTCTCTGCGAAAGTAGAGACGAAAACCATTCAGTCAGCGAATTTCCAACATGATATGAATTTAATGTTTAAAACCGGAATTACCGATCCAGTTGATTGGTCCTGCTGGATTGCCCACGATTGGAATTGTGAGTTTTCGATCGCCTGGTTTTGTTATGACCCATTATTTCGGTAGTAATTGATTCTGTTAGTAAGTTACAGACTTACAGGCTTTTTCCGTGAGAACTGAAGGAAAAACCTTCACAGCAGAGAATAATACCAGTAGGGTTTATGCATGCACGTGTAATTCACGTGCATTCTTGGCAGACCTTTTTTTTTTTTCCTGTAATCAAAGATGAGCTCAACTCATATCGTTAGTTATTACTCTCAAAAGAAAAAATCCCATAAAAAAGGAGCAACTTAATCCACTTAAATGAATTCTTTTCTTCTTTTTTTTTTTTGCCAAATATGTAATTAAATTATTTATATATAGATTTATTTAATGGGCATAGAATTTATTATAGATAAATGAATTGATAAAAAATAAATTATGTTATAAATCAATAAATTATGAATTTATTATCTAAGAGCAGATATCATCAGAAATTACAATATCAGTAAAAACAATGTTTTTAATCTATGTGGTGTCAGGTCAATTTCTTTACTTCATTTTATGGAAATCTGATTTAGATGAGCTTAAACGACTTTTAACTCTCTGATTATGTTATTAAACAATAAATTTAATTGTGAAGTGTCTTCATATGAATTGTTCATCATTGTCTTGATTTTATACTTTCATACTATTAATTTATGATGGTACTGTAATTTTGGCATTTTATACTGAGAAAATATGTTAGAGGTGAATTACTTATCGTAAGGCGAGAAATTGTATTGAAAGCATCCATTGAAAAAGATAGTAGTGTTAGAATTTTAAAACTTGTAAGAATAATTTCTTCTTTTATTTTATTAAAAAGTATATTTAAAATAAGTAGATAATTATAAATAAGGGTATCTTACTTATAATTTTTCTGATTTATTTTAAAAATATTTTAAAATTTAAAATCCAAACCAAACACAATTCTACTTATATTATTCTACTTAAAAATAACTTTTAACTCATACAAAAATTCAAATTCAAATCAAATACACTATATATATATATATATATATATATTAACATGGTAGGCAATATCAGGCGGCTATTCAGCAAAATTAACTATTTTAATAGTTCTTAACTGTTTAGTAGATGTTAAAAGATAAATGTTAACATAAACTTTTATAAAATCTTATCTTAATTTATAAAAATTAGTTTAAACTTTATGTTAATGAATAATATAAAAATGGCGTTTAATTGGTTAAAATATTAAAAGTTGGGTAATTTTCATTAAAGGAGCCTGAACTATAAGGATAATCACTTAATGGGATACCATTTTTAACTTGTATCAAGAAAATATCTAAACTCTTCAATTCATAATAGTAAAATGTCTTTTGCTGCAAATGTGAAATTTCGATAATCGGATTGTCACGTATTTCACGTGTGACATTTTTATTTGATGAGAAACTCTCTTATTTGACATGTTAGCATTTTTCTTTCTCCACTATCTTAGCAATTAGACCCTAGCCTACATTTCTCTCTCTCTCTTCACTTCGTCTATTAACTTTGTTTTTCTGTATATTTTACCCCAATACACAAAATTCAATACTCCTTTCATTCCACTTTAATTGCAAAATTTTATATTTTTACAATAATTGAAAAATAATTGCAATAAATTAATTTTTTAAAAATTATAGTACTATAAAACTCTCTATTTAATTTTTTTGCAAAATTAATGCTAATTTTATTTCATATTAAGCACCAACACTAGGATAGATTTTCATTTTACTTTTTCACACACTAATATAATAAAAAAAAACTTTTAGTTATGTTTAGTAAAATTTTTACCTAACTATAATTAATGACAAAAAAAAAGGTTTTTCATACACTAAAATAGTAAAAAAAACTTTTAGTTATGTGTAGTCAAAACATTAATTTAACTATAATTAAGGCTTAATCACCAAAAAAAATCTAAATTTATGAGTTTTTTTTAAAATTTGACTAATACTTTTAATTTTGTCAATCAATACCTTGTACTTATTTTTTTTTGTCAATTGTAGCCTCTGTCTAGAATATATCAATGTTGCTGATGTGTCCGTTAATAGGGTCTAATTTTTTTTATATTACGTGCACGTGAACATTCCGCAGTATTTTGATTTTATTTTTTTATCAACTTTAAAGTAAATTCAAGCATCAACTTTTTGATATATGACTATATATTTTGACAGATAAAAACTTATCTATTGGGTTTACAAGTCAATAAAAATATCTAACATTTATTTATCCTAAAAAAATAACAAGCAAAATATGCAAATACTGAAAATAGTGTCCTATTGCAAAACGATATCGTTTAATGTATTTTTATATTTAAGTTAACTTTCTTATGTGGCGTATCTACGTGGATGTGATCTAAAAAAAAATTGGACCTCATTAATAGACACATCAACAAATATTAACAGACTCTAGACGGAAACCACAGTTGACAAACAAAAATAAATACAAGGTATTGATTGATAAAATCAAAAGTATTAGCCAAATTTAAAAAAATTCATAAATTCAGGATTTTTTTGGTGATTAAACCTTTAATTAGTTTTCTTACGTGGCATGTCCATGTGGATATGATATGGAAAAAATTAGACCTCACTAACGAACACAACAGCAAATATTGATAGATTCTAGACAGATGCTACAGTTGACAAAGAAAAATAAATATAGGGTATTGATTGATAAAATTAAAAGTATTGGTCAAATTTGAAAAAAATTTATAAGTTCAGACTCTTTTGGTGATTATGCTTATAATTAATGATAAAAAAAGAAAAAATAAATGTAAACATAAAAATAAATTATATCTAATAAATATGGATAAAATTGAAAAAAAATATTGATATATCCTTAAAATTCTGATTGAAGACTTAAAAAAGAACATTGTATACGTTAATTTTTTTAAAAAAAAAAAAATGAACTATTAGATATGTTAGTTATTGATTTTATCAGCTTAAATCAACCGTTAGATATTGATGTTTAAATTTAAAATATTTCATAGGATGGATCCATTGATCCTAAACACTGACGAGAGACACTGCCCTTCCAACAAGTATTGTTATAGGCTAATTTCCTAAATTAAAAGGAAGTATAATTTAATTCCAATAATTCAAGCATCTTTTTATAAATTAGCAGAGATAGAATCAGCTGAATTATGTCACCTATATGACGTATGTCGGGATGATAATAAACATCAGCAATAATTTTCTGTCTCTTATTATAATTGAATTCACGCTCTTGTGCCGGTGGGAGTATGATACAAAAGATGGCATACGGTTTGGTTATTTATTTTTAATTTTTAATTAAAAACATTTTTTTTCACATTAATATATAATCTAATTATAAATGCATATACGACCGACAATAAATTCAGATTTGAATCTCCTTTCTGCAATGCTAAAAAAATTAAAAATATTTTTTAAGTAGATAAATTACTTTAAAATCAATAACTTTGTGTTTAATAAAATTATTTAAGACCTATTTCACATATTTAAAAATAAATTATTTTTTTCATTAAATAAGAGACAATGAATCTTAATGAATATTTTGAATTATATAATAATGATAGTTCTGTCATCAAATAACATATTTCTAATTTGGTGTATACTATTTAAAAGAAAAAGTTATTCTGACAGTGTAGCTCATATGTCCTTTCAGTACATACTAAATTTCTTATATGTCAAAAAAGTTATTTTTTTAGAGATAATATACATTTAAAGAAATAAGAAAAATATTTATCTATATTCCGTGTATGAGTGATTTTATGCCCCAAGCCAATTAAAATAATTTTTTTAAAAAATTATTATTATTTTTTTTAAATATACGGTAAAAAATATCATCATTTGAACCAAAATATTATTTATAATTAATTTTGTGTATAAATAGAATATTCGGGTATTGGCTAACTGTAGTGTAGGCAAGTATTTCTAATTAAATAAATAAATAATATCATTACAGTTGTACGCACGAGTTGGGCATCAACATTATGGAGTTGCTGATTCATGTGAAATATACGATTCTTTCACGATTGAGTAGTTGTATATACATGAAAGTAATTGACGTTGCAGTGGGCCCACGATTATCTTCTTGGAAATGTAAGAGAATGACAAATTCAATTTTTAATTTTTTTTAATCAATATGTTTTCAATTTGAAACTCTTTATTTTTTTTTCTTATTTAAAAAATATTTATTTTTTTTACACATAGAAAGCTCAATAGATCAAAATGATATAAAAAATTATATAAAAAAATTAATTTTTTTATTTAAATAATTTTCACTAAATTAATAATAATCTCTACGGTGAAAAGATATATTTAATTTAATTGTTCGTAATATTTAATAGCTCATAGCAATTATTCCTAACTATTAACTAATGTATATTTATTATTTAATAAAATTTTAGCCATGATTATTGTTAAAATATAGATAATTATATATATAATCATAAATTTTATTACGAACCTTCTTTTTGAGTGAACTTTTCCCATTTTAATCGAAGTCAAAAAATTTATTTCTCGTAATTATAGCATTTAATAATATAATTTTTAGAATAGCTTTTAAAGGTTGAAAAAACTTTTTATGAAATGTTAAACACTCTAATATTTTTTTACAGATTAATTAAATTTTTAATAATCATATCCATCGTTGCTTCTCCAAATTTAACCAATTAAACAACTACTGTTATTTTAAATTAAATAATTATTTTTATTAAATATTTTTAATTTAAATTGATATATAAATATTTATTAATTAATAAAATAATTAATAGCTATTATAATAATTAATGACTGCTAAAATATCATCAAACAAGTCCTAAAATTATTAAAACTACCATATAACCTGCTTAGATGATTTTCATTCAACAACTACGTTTTCTTTTTATGTTTTTAATCCCCAACCACTATGGGATAATATTCTAACAATAGTCAATCAGGTTTGAATGCATATACCAAATGCTATTATTTTTTTTTCTTTTTAAATAATTTTAGCTCCATTTGTTTCTAGAAAATGAATTACTTTTAAAAAATATTTTTCAAATAATTTATTTCATTCTAAGTTATTAAAAATGTTAAAATTAGTAATTTATAAACCTAAAAATATTTAAAATTATAAAAATTTCTGTATTTAAAAAATTTACTTTTAATTGTGGAAAAAAATGCACTAAAAATTGATAAATCGTGACAGTCACCGATAACCAGCAATGGTATATATGATTCATTCTTGATAGTTAATATCTAGAAAATTTTTTCCTCATATCAAAAAGAAATATTATTTATTTAAAAATTACTAAATTTTCTTTTAATAAAAAATATTTTTTATTAACTAATTTTTTTCACCGTGGAAAAATCTGAAAAATATTTTAATTCATTCTTTACTTTTAATAATGGGTTTACATTTGATGGCACTTGGCACCTAAATTCAACGAGAAGGTAACTATAGTTGTCTTTTAATCATTTAAATTGGGAAATCTTCCCTTGCACGATAAATTTCTTCTCTTCTTATCCATTTAAATTTAAACAAAATTCATTTTTTTTTTCCGAAATTTAATATAAAAGCGATTTTACAAGATTTTCGTCAACTAGATAATTTAAAGTTATTCCTTCTTTATTTTATATTCTTTTTTATTTTAAAAGTATGACCAATGATATATGTTAATTTAGAAGAAAAGACTCAGATCTCTCTGTCGCATTGAAATTAGATCAATGGCTAAGAATACTTGGGATTAAACGTCTCACTTTTTATAGATAATAGAGTTGCAAAATTAAATCAAGGCAATATTTTTTTTTTACATAAATAAATATTTATATATATAGTTAAAGAATACATACAAGAATCCCAAAATATATGGGGTGCAAAAATTTACATTATGCACACATAATTTCTGCAGAAGCTAAATAAAAATTTCTTCTGCAGTCAAAACTCAGAAATCAAGCACTTTCATAGCTCCCTCTATATCCTAATCAATAAAAAAAATCCTAATCTTTTCCAAATAATTAAAATAATTGTTAATTGATTACCAAAAATAACTGAAAATCCCATTTCCATGCGAAGGAGATACCAAGAAAACAAGTTCCCCCTCACTTCTATCAAACTCTATCTCATCATCATCTTTCGGCCGGCGATAACTGGCCACCACCTCGTCCGGCAAGACCATAGTCCGACAAAGCGGGCAAGTAGACCGGCATTGTTGAAACCACTGATCAACACAATCTTTATGAAACAAATGCTTACACTTGAAGTTTCTCACACTTTCATCCTCCACAAACTCCGACAAGCAAACTGAACATCCCGGCGACTCCGGCAGCCTGATTAACGATTTCGTGTAGCGAATCGCCGGAATTTTATCCTCAATATAAGACAGGAATTGCGCGGCGGTGAGTACTCGTTGGCCGGAGCTGGCAACGATTGCGATCGAAGATTGGATGGCAAGTGTCGTGTTAATTAGAAAGAATTTGATTAAGAGGAAAGGTAGGACTTTGAGGACAGAGAAGAGTTGAGAGAGAGATAAAGCCGCCATTGTCGGTACACAGAAAGAGATTTTGATTTGAATACAAAATGCACATGAGAGGTAAAAGATGGCACATCTATATATAGCGATCAGGGTCAACATGGCCGGATACATTGATTTTAGATTAGGCCCATTTTTATAACTTTATTATTATTATTATTCCTCGACACGTTAATATATATAGCTTTACTTATCTATGTAAGGAATATTAGAATTTTTAAAATTAAGATTAAAATTTTTTTTCTTTTTACAGGAAATAAAATTTTTAATAATTATTAATTAACTTTACGAAGAAAGATTTTTAATAGCCTTTAACTGTAAAAATAACTGTCAATTGTCCGAATAGCATTAGCTATTATAATATTTACAGACTGTGTACTCATTTTATATTTTATTAATTTATAGATTATGGAGTTTCTTTTAACTTTTTCATAGATTCTAGCCAGACAGGAAATCTTGTTTAAAGTTTGCCCACACGAAAAATTTTGAAAAATGGAAGCAGATGAGGATGAAATACTCCATTCCAAATGTGCATCAGTATGCAACCAAAAGCCTCCCAGGATAAGATAGCGGCCCATGTATTTTGGTGGGGCCATTGCTTTGTGATAACGTGGTACTGGGGGAGGAGCGGCGCAGGCGGAAACCGGCTGGAAGTTGCCATCCATGTGGACCCTATCGTTATCCACCGCCTCTGCCAACCGTAAACAACGCGACTGATTGTTATTTATTTATTTTTGAAAAGAAAATAATTTAAAAAAAATTTCACAATGAAACATTTATTTAGAGATAGCAGTCGATCTCTTCTAGCTACTTCTCCAACAATACAAAAATAGTCAAAGGTAATTTCTAATGGACGTCCAACGGTGTCTAGAAGTAAATTTAACGACTTAGTTTATATGTTAGCCTGAGTAACTGCTCCAGTGTCTGTTTATTGATGCTAATTAATATATATATATATATATATATATATATATATATAAAGGAATTCGAACCTAAATCTATTATCATATTATATACATATATATGCACTTATCATTGAATTATGAAAAAAATATGTTTGATGCTAACAATAATTAAGCAGTTTCTGCTTAAAAAAAAAATTAAATTTATAAGATCTATTATTTTTTTATAAATAATTTTTATGGAATACCTTTTTTTTTTTTGAAATTAACACTTATATATATATATATATATATATATATTTTTTTTTTATGAAATAGTGATGCCTTTTATTGAATCTTGATAAAAATACGTTTGTTTCATAAATTTGTTACAGAATTATAATCTTTATAAAAAATTTACCTTCTTTTTTTACAAAATAGTGATATTTTTTTATAGAATTTTTAAAAAATACAATGTTTTGATATCTTTTATGTGATATTGATAAAAGTATATTTTATTCCGCAGTTGACTTTACTTTTTATGATGGATTTAGAATGTTTTTATTAAGCTTATGGGTTATGGCTCAATTGACAACGCCGGTTGGATATGTGAAAAAGTTTTCAAACTAGCCAAATACACTTGTAGAGAGAAGTGAAGAATCGTAATTTTAACTAAACTCGAGTCGAATTAGGCGTTTTACAGTAATATGATCTCAAAATCGGTGGATGAAAAAAAAAATGTCTGTCGCTAAATCATTAATTTAAATCTTGATACAAGTATGTTGTATTTTGTAAGTGATTTACCTTTATAATGACTGTGGCTAAATCATTAATCTTTATAAAAATAATATCACCTTTTACAAAACACTGACGTTTTCTCACGGAATCTTATATATAAAAGTGAAAATGAAGAAGAGAATAATAAGATTACCGATATCATTATTGTAAAATTTAATATATTCTAAAATAATTTTAATTTTAACCAATCAAAAAATTTTAATTTAAAAATATATATAATATTTCTATAATTTGATTGGATGTTTTTTTTACTTCTTTTAATAGATAGATAATTTAGAGTTTTAAAATTTTAAATTTTTACTATTATTATTTTATTTTATTGTATTCATGATTCATTACATTATAATGCAAATTATTAATGTTAATTTAATAATTTATTATTATTATAATTTATAATTTAACTTCAATATTATTATTTTAAATAATATATGCAAACGAAGCATTTGAAAATTTTTATATTTTTTTAATTTATTATAAATAAATATGTCTAGATGATTCTAATTTGATTTAACAAGCAAATTGAAATCATAGATTTTCTAACTAAATTAAGCTCGTTAGATCATTTTGCCTTAATGATCAAATGGCAAACCAACAAATTATAAAAATAAACGAAGTCATGAATATTAGAAATTATTTTATGAAATGTAACCACCAAATTAGGGTTTAAATAAAGGAAGAGAAAGGGCCATCGAATATGTCTTTGAAATATTAAAATAATTTTGATTTGCACCGCCCATCTGCAAAATCGTCTCCTCGACGTCCGGCGGTTTTCATTTCTTTGCCTCGAACTTTTCTGTGGGATACATAGGTTTAAGGACTTTTTGGTTTTAGAATTCAAATCACAAAATGGAAAAAAGAATTATAAAATGTGACATTCGTTACTTCCTAATTGTGTTTTAGTCTTGGATTTTACGGCAAGGTGTCCCCTCTTCCTTCTGGAAATGTTATAAAAAGAATTATTTTTCTTGTGTGATGGCCTATAAATTGAGAAGCAGTTTGACTGTTTAATCTAATTTTAAATTAAGACTACAAACAAGTTAAGTTGTGAAACTCAGTTTGATGAAGACGTATACATTCAAACTCAAACTCCAATCATCTAAATTATGCTTTGCAGATTCATGCATAAAATGAGCTCGATAATCAAATAAGTTCATGCTCAATTTATTATGAGGTTGTCTTGTTAATAAATGAGCACAAGCGAATATAAAGAAGGCAAGATTAAACATTTACTGACCTTGGATAGCTGACTCCACAAATATCATGGAGCAGCAAGCTAGAAAATCCGTTGCAAGGGGCCACAAAGAAATGAACATCCAAAACCAGTTTGCTTCCAAAATGGGCGTCCAAGCTAGCTCCAGCCCATAAAAGACTCTCCACTCAGCCATTGGCAAATAGTCTAGTCTCAAGAATCCAACTTGCGGTTTATAGAAGACATTCTTAAGTGTTTTATCTTTCTAACATTTCAACATCCATAACTCAATTTGTTTCTCCCATATTCTCATTTTGCGATTTAAGTTCTTTTTCATGTCTATTCAAATGCCATGTTCTCACGTTGCCTTTGAGCATCCATATCATGAAATCTATGCAGGAATTAGGTCTCCAAACTATATCTGCTAAGAGATATTTCATTTTCATTAACTTATTTTTTAGGCATAGACACTCGTCATTTAGGTCCCTAGTTCAAACGCCAATCCTTGTCAATTTCTCTTGTAAATTTGGAACTGTATCTCTTGGAAACTTCCACCTCCCCATTTTGAAACTGAACACTAGTTAGGCAGTTGCCTTGTGGAGGGGGATTGATTTGGGACTGAGGGTAGATGAATTTCTAGATTCGTTGATCTTGATCTGTTCCAATTGGAGAACTATAGGCAATAATGGAAGGGATTGAGGGTTACTAAGCAACGGGGTATTAGCCATCTCCTTGTGGAAAGTGATAGCTCTACTGTGGTTCAGCTTACTCAAGGAAAGGTTTGTTTGTCCAGTGTAGTTCAGCAGCTTGTGCTTGCAATCCAAAATCTTATTAAGGATAACCGGCACTGTGATGTGGCTCATGTGTGTAAAGAGACGAATTGCCGATTTCCTCTCCAAGATTGCTAGTAGCTATGCTTTTGCTACACGCATTTTGGAAGCTCCTCCTCAATGGTTGATCTCTTGGTTTTTGCATGATTATGTGAATGTAATATAGCATTGTTAAAATAGACTTAAGCCCGCAGACCGCTCAGAATGACCTGTATTTTTGTTGGATCTGAATAATAGAATCGAGAACCGTTTTCAAGCTGGGCTTTTTTACTTGGTCCGTTTTGGAACCAAGCCAACGCGGCCCAAACCGGACAGGTCCACGGATGGCCCACTTTAGAATGAGTACAAAAAATTATCAGTCGACTAAAAGATTTTTGCCAAAATCCCCACTACTCGCACTTTTTGAGCCGAACCGAGCTCTAGTTAAGGACGTAACTTGAGTTTAGAAATTAAATATGGAGCTCAGCTCATCTGAAAATGGTCAAGCTTGAACTTGATCCGTTTATAACTTATCAAAGTAGTTCATGAGCTTAGCTCGTGAATTAATAAGCTCTCGATTCAATAAATTTATCGAATAAATTCGAGCAAATCTTTATGGAGTCTAACCTTAAGTGGCCGGACTCATTTACAGCCTAATATAAAATTACTACTATATTTTATTCCGGCTTGCCGAATAACGCTTAGTGCTTGGAGCTTATCTTCCGATTTTTTTTTAAATACTAAACGAAATTAGAAGAATAGCACACTTATCCACTGAAGTCGTTGAATGAAAATAAAAATATCGTACATCACTTCATAAAAGGTCGCTACCCCGTACAGTACCCACCCAAAAATCTCTTCTTCTACTACTATAAAATTTAAAGAACAACTCAGAGAACTATCTATTAATCTTTAGTTTATTAGTTTTTACACAATCTAATTATAACTATTAAATCCCCTAATTAATCAAACAATATTAATTAATTAACTAAAGAATTCTATGTAAACCATTACCGTGTAAACCGGATAACAAGAAGATCATCTCTTCATCGCTCCCATCGTACTGATCTGCCTGATCTTGCAATCGGTGATAACCGGCGACAATCTCATCCGGCAACACCTTAGTTCTGCAAAGAGGACAAGTGGCCAGATATTGTTGAAGCCATTTATCGAGACAATCTCTGTGAAACGTGTGTTTACATTTCAATTTTCTCACACTTTCACCGACCAAACACTCCGATAAACAAACGGCGCATTCTAACTCCGATTGCTGCCGGAGTTTTTCTGTGTAGAGAATTGCCGGATTTTTCTCTTCGATCAATTTGAGATATTCAGTTGTGCTAATTACGCGCTTATCGGAATTCGCGACGGCTCCCATGATTGAACGGAAAAGAATGACAGCTTCGAGAACTAGGAGGCTGAGAAAAACGATGGACACCGTGTAGATGCGGCAGAGGAATTCAGAAACAGCTGCCATGGCTGCTGAGGAAAAGCTTTGTAAGTGAATTAAATTGGAGTTTATATAGTGGGGAAGAGGTGGGTACTGGCAAGGTTCGGCTAATCATGCTTTGGTTTGGTATTGTTGCACTTTTTTGTGTGTTTTTCTCACCCGTGAAGTTATGGAATTTCGCTTGTCACCTAACCCAGGTAGTGCCACGTGGAACATCTCTATTATCCGCTTAAAATGGTCTAGTTGTCTAAATACATGTATTTTTATTTCTTTTATTTGGTAAATACTAAGCCATTGTTTCGCATTACTGTATAATAATTATATTTTTCATTTTAAATATAAAATATATATATTGAGTAAATTATAAAAATTCATTTAATATATATATTGAGTAAATTATAGAAATTCATTTTTTATAAAAAAAAAGTGATTGAAATTATTATCAAATATAAAGTCTTTTAGGTATTTAAAATAATTTAATGTTACAATCCAAAACCGTGGGCCGGACCGGTACTAGGACCTAGGTAAGCTTAAGGCACCCGAGGCCCGTAGTAAGCCTAAACTATCAAAATCCATCTCTATTATCATTTGACTATCGGAATAGTAAGCCCACATTATGACATTTTTCATAAGACAATCAGAGTTAATAATTCTGACCCAGCATTAGTAATACATACTATTCGCAGCTCGGGCCCATATTCATATAATGAAAATATTTTCTCATACAAATATTTATTTGTCATAATATGTTCAAACTATTCATATCATACAGTCTCTAAATAGTCATTAAACACTCCACGATTTATTTATAATCACATGATAATTCTATTACAAGCCAATATTTATTTAAGCATGCTAACTGCGGAGTAAAATAAAATGTGCGGAGTATTCCAAATACTAATAGAGAGTTTATACTAACATGATTAATTCTCTGCGAAGAAGGAAGCAGAGTCTTAAGGACCAACAGTACTTCTATTCCCTAAAAAATATTTATGGAAGGGGGGTGAGTTTCACTAAACTCAGTGAATAATAATAAATAATGCAAACCCACACATTCAGGCAGTATGCTTTCACAATATAATAAATGACATACTTCACAAGCACGTGACATACAACAGCATATTCAAACAAGTCACATTCAAATACTCACAACATGTGAAAATTAGTCAGTGATGTCACAAATCCACCTATTGGCCCCAGGCCAATTCCATAATAATAATATATAATAGGGAGCCGATCCCCTATACTAGGCCCACTGACCCATAGTGACACACGTCATCCCAATTTCCACCCAGATATATAAGCACATTATTTCACATCACAATTATTCACAAAAATATTCAATACAATAAATGCAATATGTGAATGTAATTAAGGGCGAAAATTATATAAATTAGAGAACTGAGATATTATATATATCTAATACTGAGATTATGAAACTAAGATATTATATTCGAAAAATGAGGAATATTAGTATAGCAATAAGAAATGATTCACAACTATTTAAATAATATGAAGAATATATGATATGCATATGAAATGCATGTACGCAGGATGGTGTGCACCATTTATTATTACTCACAGTGACCACAGAATACTACTCAGGTCTGTCCTGGATTCTGATTCGGAGGAGCGGTGGAGGAACTTGGTTGATCTAAGAAACACATATATTAAGAAAATATAATTAGATACTGACTCTCTTAATTTAGAATATTATTCTAATAAACCTTATTTTATTTTTTTGACTAAATTTCTAATAATTCACTAACCTTACTATTTACCAACAATTAATTTATTTACTTATTTTACATTTAGTCTAGATATTAATTCTATTTACTTCATCACAAAATATATTTATTCAACTCACCACATGTATTTAATTAATTCTACCAAATATTCATCCTTATATTAATTACCATCAAAATATCTACTATAATTTATTTTCTATTTAATTAGACTCTAATAATCATTAGTCGATCTAACTCCCAAAATTATAATTTAACATCAATAATAATAATTCTATCTAAATAAAATCTCCAAATAAAATTCGTTAACAGTTTCACCAAAATTTCATTTAACGCTCGAAATAATTGTATCAACCTACTTTAATCCATAATTGATTAATTTCTCAAAATACCATTAATAATATAATACTTTAACTTAAAAATCCATTTTTCCACATTAATTCCTTTAATCACCCAAATAATGAGTTCTACCCTTTAATATACTCCATTTATAAAAAAATCTTTTAAATATACCTATTAATCCTACATTACTCTTTAATTACCCAAATCATCAATAAATTCATTTTATCCAATTTCTCCAATTAATCTTCAGTTACCTAATTAATTTATTAATAAAAAATACTGAAATTAACTAATAACCCAATAATCAATAATTCGCCAAAATTCTAATAATATACCTTCTAGATATAAAATCAACCGAAACAATAAATCAACCTCCTATAACTAATCAACTATTGTAATTATTCGATTTTTACTAATTAACTACCAATATCATTTCTAATAATTAATTCCACCAAAAATACCAATTTCACTAATTAATTCATCAA